>CAIGRP010009817.1:0-16680 GCA_903798385.1 Fraxinus cuspidata | reverse complement strand
ATTGCAATTAGTTGTTTATTTTTTTATTTTATTTTATTTTATTTTTGTTTAATTTGAATAGAAGGGTAAAATCGTCATTTTATTGGAAAAATGTTGAAAAGGAACTTTTGCGCAATGAAATGTGGGAGGTAAGGGTGAAAATGCCAAAAAATGAAAGGTATGGACGTTTTGCACAATAACATTGAAAGGTAAGGACGTTTTGTGCTATTTACCCTTTTTGTCAATATGATTCTTTTCTTTTAATATAAATATGATGCACATTTTGAAATTTCTTTGATAATTTTTTTATTTTAAAAAAACATAAACTCGTGTTTGACTTCCATTATTTGAGGTTATAATTAATGGAATAGTATTTTTTGGGAATGTATGGTTGAAAAAGAAAGAAACTTTTTTTTATGTGTAATATTATTTTTTTATATGTAATATTATTTTATTTGATGTGTGGTTAAAAAATAAAGAAAAATGTATTATAAATTTAATGGGGCTCAAATGGGGACTAAATTGGGCGTGATCGATACATGAACAACGATCCCCATTCTCGATTCAAGGCTAGTTTTTTAGCCCGTCCCTTCCCATCCTCCGATCAAGTAAAAAATTCTCCCTCCCAAATTTCCATCGGGATTGAGATTCTCCGCCCTATGGTTATTCATTTTTTAGACTACCAATCAAGGTGCCAACAATTGTGTCATAATTAGCCCCCATGTTTAGGATAGATCAAAATTAGATATTTAGTTGATTTAAATAAAATTAATAAAATATATAATTGGAAACTTATATGTCTCATAAAATATATTATTAAAACTAATTATGAACTCTAAACAAAAGACTGGCTTAGCCTCTATTTGACAACCTTTAAAATGAATGTTTTCGGGAAAATGAGTTTTGAAATATTGATTTTTGGACAATGAATTGTTAAAAAGTAGAAAAAAATCGATTTTACGGGCAAAATTATTTATTGCGAGAATGTGTGGTTGAAAATAAGTTTAAGAAAAAAAGAGTTATGTTTAAAAGGTTGTCTCAAACATTGGCTTAGCCCTTATTTGATAGGAATTAAAATCAGATTTTTAGTAGATTTTAATAAAAGTTGATTAAATATATGGTTGAAAAGTTGTGAAATCTATAAAATATGTGATTAATATTAATGATAGACTTTGATTTAGATTAAATTCTAAATTTTAATTCATACCAAAAAAGGACTTAGCCCATGTTTGATGATGGCCTTTAAAATCCAAAAACAAAGTTTTGAATGGTAATTTCTGAAAAATTTGTGGTTAAAAGTAAGTAAAAGTTTAAGTTTATGTGTAAAATATTTTATTTTCGTAGTTGAAAATGATTATATAATTTTATTAAATAATTGTTGTCAAACGGGCTTAGTTTGAAAGGGTAGAATTGTATATTTGAACCTGAGAATGCCAGCATGTTTTCTTGGGCATCGCAACAAATACAGAAGAGAAGCATATTTTCTTGGGCACTGCAAGAAATACAGAATAGAGATAAAACCCCAATTTGGAAGTTTGCCACCAATTTTTCTTTCTATCCTGCTTCTCCGCTATGGAGAACAAAGCCCAGCAATCATCAGGTCGGTACAGACGAATTCAATTTTAATATGTATTCGGTTCTATTAATCAGTATTGTGGTTTGTTTAATTCCTTAATCATGTTTGTTATTAGTTAACCTGTGCTTATCGCTGTAAGTAGGGTTTTTGATGTTTGGGTTTGGAAAATAATATTGTAATAATTTTGATATAAGGTTTTTGGAAATCCGATCTCCATTTTCTGCTTGATGTACACCTTGGGCAAATGAAAATTTTTCTTGTTATATTGTGTTTCTCGGTACACAATGGCACACCAGTGGTCATTTTTTACTGGAATGTTTAGTTCTCTATGTAAGCGGATTGTGTCATCTCCATGTAGAAAGAATCAGGTGCAGAGGTTGGGCAGATATCTGGCTCTTCGAGGGTATAAAATCTCCAAAAATTGAATACAAAAATTTAGTGTCTTGTTTTTATCCATCACTAGTTTTATTTATAAATGGTTTAGACAGAGCATCATTTATTTTCTATTTTTTCTTCCTAAGATGATGGAAAGAGCCCAAGCACACTGAACCATTTTTGATCAAGCACAACCTGGGTACTGGAACTAGGTCATCATTTACATTCTACTCAGGAAGATTAGATTTCTCCTGATGATGATATCTAGTCTTCTTTTTCAGTGGCGGAATGTGAAATTCAGGAATTATTCGGTAGCCTCAACTTATATGCTAAGCCCAACCTTTATATGATCTCAACTGGCCCACAAGATCCCTCTGAAGGCTTCGAGTTTCCTCACTCTGCCGTTGTAACACATCGATTGTGTTTCTAACTCAAATAAAAAAGATTTCCAACATCAACTCATAAATTATCTTCTGTCTCTTGTGGGCTGGTTGGATGTTCTCCTTCACTTCTCTCAGAACTTGATGACACATAAGTAGCTCTTGCACAACATCTTCAACTCGTGCATTACCAGGAATACAAGTTACCAATCTTGGAGGAAACCTTGAACAATTTCAAAGAGTGCCATTTTACCATTGATGTCAACTAGTTTTAATGTGTTATGACAGTATTTGGTCTGAGACAACCATTCCAACTACCCCTTAGGCCTTGAGCGAGTGCAACATCTCAAATAGTGCCAGTCCATAAGCTCATGAGTTGAGAATCTTTGGGCGTGCTAGTCCTAGAAAAAATTACCCCTTGTGTGTACTGCAGCATCCACAGTTCACTGCATATTTTTTCAATTTTTTCTGTAATTTTAATAACTTAGGATTGCCAGTTCACTTTTAAGTGCATCGCTAGTTAGACTTCCGAACCGACAATGACCCACCCAGTTGAACCATTAACTCAATGATTGCGTCGGGTAAGATATGAAGCTTTCAAATAATTTTAATAAGAATCCAGGAGAGATAGTTACCATAGTCGTGATCACGTTGAGCTTTATTTTCAAGAATGTTTCTTGTGCAAGTTGGCTCCGATTATATGCATTTCTTTTCCAACTTAACAGTGAGTGGGGATGCTAATTTTCCTCAGTTTTGGATAAATTTCCTATAATAACCCAGAAATCCTCTCCAAGCTTATTTACCTTTTGGTTTCGTCCAAGAGGTCATTGCTTCAACAATTTTTGAATTTTTTGTTCCACATCACCAGAGTATTTAACTGTCATTTGCTGAAGTTTCATTTTGCAAGCTTCTACTTTTTAGCTCCCAAGGTGGTAAAAACTGTCTTTAGACGCTATAATGTGCTGTTATTCCTTGCGTACATCATCCATGAGTGCTTGGGAAAGTTGAAGGAACGTTAAGGAGATCGAGTGGAATTACTTATGATTCTTAGGGACCTTGATGTGTTGATAAGACCATTTTGCCACATCTATTGGGTGCATTCTTTTTTTGTTGACGTAGGAATCCGCAGCCGCTACTTGTGCTTAAACCTCGCTCCATGTGCAATAGCCTGCAAACCATACAGGAGAGATAAACCACATCTTTTGAGTGCAATTTTGCTTGGTGATATCTTGATCGAAGGTCTATTTTGTGGAAATTTTGAAATCCAGCTAGTTCATCCAAGGGCTTATCAGTTTAATAGACCCCCAATCCCATAGCTACAACCAAATCATCTATATTCCAGAAGGTTCACTTGGTTTGTTAGAGGTCACAAGTGTAATAGGATATAAGTAAGGAATTACCTATAAAGAGAAGGGAAAATAACAGGGAAGACAGGCAAAATATTGGGAAGGATCTAGGGGAGAGTATTGGGTCTCCCGAATACCCAACTGTCTTTCATTATTTAGCAAAATAGAGATACAGAGAGTTTACATAGTTGCCGTAATTCTCATCTATAAGAGTTTCTTCATTACCGGACTAGTTACATTTTACAGAAATACAATTCTGTTTTTCAAGTGACTCCTTGTGTTATGGTTTCTATCATCATTTCTGCAATTGATTCTGTGGTTGAGCAGCAACGCCAACAGGATCCTAACACAGTTATACGAACTGGAAATTTATTCATCACTGTAATTTTGTTTATGCTCTATATTGATGCTTTTCCACCATGACCCATCTTGTTTTTATACGAAGAACACTGGCTTTGTGTTTGATCAAATCATAACTGAAGCCAACATTTCCTTTGCAGGCCTTTTAATTTCCTCTTTTAGAAGAGAGGATATGTGATGTAGGATGAATAGATAATTAATTATCAAACTAAAAAGAACCATAGAAAATAGAAGTGAAAGAAGAAGAAGAAAGCAGTTGAAGCTAGAAGAAGAAAAGAAGAAGACCAGGAGACGGGAAGAATCAGGGGAAAGGGGATAAAACGTTGACATCAACCATTTCAGTTTATCATATTCATCAACTGTCTAAATTGTAATGTAAAAACTGTTTAAATAGTGAAAACCTAGTTAAATCACGGGTTTGAGTTAACCCACTACTACAAGCCAAATAACAATAAAAATAGAAAACATAAATGATAAAGCCCAATAACAATAAAAAATTAAGTCTTGATGATGTCCACATCAATATGAGTAAGGTCTCACTATACTTGGTTGGCTGGTCCATCCCTCGATAGCGAGGGACTGTGGCAATATAGCTTTCTCATGGGTAGTAATCTCGTGCTTCCCTCAATTGAATTGGTTGGGATATTAAATTGCACCTCTTAAAGCTTTGCTTTGTTGATGCCATCATTTGCAAGAATATGCTTACTGGCATTCTGGTAAATCTGGCTATTTCTGAAGCATAATAACTATTCCAGTCTTTCCCATTTGGGAGCTAACAAAATTATAAGTGTTACACGTATCGAATACCGCCACAATTATGCATCACTGACTCACTGTCCAACTGAAAAGTAGAGGGCAAAGATACTCTTATCATTGACCGGAACAAATCCAATTTGTTCTATTGTCATTTTCACTGTGCTCTGGAATCCAACTTCACCATCTCAAGTAAGAAGATATTCAATGGATTGGATTGTTGATGCTGATCATAATTGGATTCCATTTAGCCAGTGAAGGTATGGAGAAGGTCTCCCTAGTTCCCGACTCTTGCAGCTGCTTTCCAATGTTCTGTTCTCTCGAAGCACTTGTACAATCATCAGCTCCGTGAATTGGTATAAGAGTTCTGTGGTTGTTTGCCACTCCAACATTTATTTACTTGTTCCAGATGTTTCTCAAGCTGCTCAATGCGTGGATCTTCTACCAAATGTTAAGTTAGAATAGAAAAGTTATAATTAATAGGAGATTGCTGAAATATTTCTTTCTAGCTTCTAGCTTATATCCTAATCTTGTTAGAAATCAATATTTTTCCTTTTAGTAATAGGATTTTATATTTGTTCCTTTTTTCCTTTCCTTCTATTGATAGGATTGTACTCTCATATATAGGATTCATTGAGTATGTAATAAATCATTCAGCCTCAATACCTAGTTGTTACGCTCTTATTTTAAAGAATTAAGTCGAATCTTTTAATAGACCTCTGGCTTTTCAAGGGTGTAGAACCTCCCATAATTAAACGTTCAGTATGAAATTATCACAATCTCATTTTTATTCAGCGCAAGGTTTTATATACAAATAAATGAGAGCATTGCTGTCACGTGTTCACATAGCCTATTGTCTTGCTAAAGTAATGGAACAACCCAAAGACATAGATCAACCATAACCACTCACGACGTATTCAAAATACAAAAAATAAACTGAAGAAAACATTGAATAATCAAAACAGCCACGTAACAGGATACATTAAGCCTTTTTTCCATATAAATGTATATAGGGATTTTTGAGGAAGAGAGCTACAGGGATTTATTGACCGACTTCTCTTAGTTTTGTCAATGGACAAGGCACATATGTTTCATGCGCTATCTGTTTTTCTTAGAAAATCACTTTCGTTCTAAGCATGTTTGATAATGTCATTAATGCATTTGGGTGCAGCATGGAAAATCATTGACCTTAATTTTCTTCCTTTGGCTTCAGCATGTGTAGTTTTCAAGAAGTGGTTTCGGTAAGTTTCATATGTTTTAGATTTCAAGAAGCGGTTTTGATATGTTGTTTTATTGTACTCCATATGAAAATTTTCCTTTTGGTACCCATCTATTTATTGTGGGTTATCCATTATATTAGGTAGTAGCCCTCCCAAGAAACCGTGGGAAAGAGCTGGGCCCTCTTCTTGTCCTGCACCTTTTAAACCGACTTCTGCTGGTAGTACGAGTGATGTAGTGGAGGCTTTTGGAGCTGCACAACCCGGTGAAGTTGTTTCAACATGTGATAGGAATACAATTTTAAACAGAAACACAGTTGGGAGACCTGTTCCTACTAGGCCATGGGAACAACAAACTTATGGAAGCACTCACGGAGGTATCCACAATTTTATCTACAATAAATGAACACTTTTGTTTTGCAGTTGTAAAATTGTCCATAAATTTATATTTTCTCTATAATGGTCTGTCTGAATGCATTTTATATGCATATGATTGTCTGGAATTTCATGTCTCCCCGCAAAAAAAAAAAAGAATTACATACAAAGAAAAAACTAAGTAACAAAAAATGTGTTTGTTTACCCCAATTTGAGAATATTTGGAAAATAGAACTGTGGATCTTTGCTATAGAACTCTTTAAAACACCTATTTAACTCACTAAAAATCATGTAACTAAGTCATTCATCTTCAAGAAGCACTCCCAGATGCCTATCGGTTGTTTATATTTTAAGCACTTTTTTATGTGAATTATTTTTTATGTGCATGTGCTTATTCACCAACTATATTGGGTGAACTAGTAAATTATTGGTTAATATTTATAGCCCTGACACGAGAATAGAAGAGTAAATCTTTTAATTGTTTTGAGTAAATTTTAGAAGGAAAAAAATCTCAATTTTTAGGTTTTTTTATATACGATGCAACCTTTCAATTTTGGCAATCAAGCAATATGGGAACTTATCATATCAATTCTATCCTGTCTATTCAAGTGTGCCATTTAATAGATTACATGACATGCATATGTGGGTGTGTGCTCGTCAAAAATTGATGACAGAGTCCATGCCATGTAAAATATAGAACAATACGAAAATACCTTTAAAATAAAATAAAAAATAAAAATTGAAAATTTGAGGTAAAGGAGGGTTCTCTATTTTCCCAACTATTGAGGGGACTAGTCGGTCATAAGAAAGTCGAGAAATAGCATCATTCCCATGTTCCTCGAAGAAAAGGCCACATCCCTCAAGCACAGTGGCAGAGCAGCAGCTCTCAAAATTTGCAGGCGAGTTAGGTGTCAATCAAGTATTCATACATTTCTCTATATGATTTTCAGCAATGTGTATTATGACAAATATGATGAATTTGGCCTCCTTGAAAATAGCAAAACGAGAGAGAGAGAGATTAACCTTGTTATCCCGATTAGACATGTAAATTTTAAGTGTGATAAGCATATGTCATCTTATAATTGGGTGTTTCAATCTTCTGGTACCATTTAGTAATCTGGCAAAGCCCTCCAACCACAAGCCAATGTAGCTTTTTGCCTTTTCCTCCAACAAAGATTGGAATATGATTAGAGATGGGCATGGTTTATGTAGTTTTAGTTAGCCTGTTTAATTCCTTTGGCATAAGACACACACCAACACAAAATGTTTGTATATGTGTGTATCCTCTACGATGTCTGATGGAAACTTACCTCTTGGTTCTTTGTTATTCAGGTTATGGGTCTGGCCTGAATTATAATTCTGGTTATGGAACAGGAACATATGGTTCGTCTAGCTTGTATGGTTCGTCTGGCATGTACGGTACATCTGGAGGATTTGGAGGGTCATATGGCAGTGGGTTGTATGGCGACAACATGTATAGAGGAGGTTATGGCGGACTTTATGGAGGTGGCATGAATGGTGGGGGAATGTATAATAGTGGCTTTGGAGGCCCTATGGGAGGTCATGGAATGGGCATGGGCGGTCCGTATGGGGAGCAGGATCCAAATAATCCATACAGTGCTCCATCTTCTCCACCTGGTTTCTGGATTTCATTAATGCAAGTGGTAAGCCAAGACACAGCGTGTCTCTGTTAGCCTCTTATTTGAGCTTAACAAAGAAACAAAAACTTCGATTGCTTGAAAGACTCGTGTTTGGTCAACCCTTCTATATTATGTTCTGATAACTCTGTTGTCAATTGCAATGGATTCAGATTCTATTTGTCATTTTCAAGTGAAATATAGCTTTTACCAATTCGCCAGGTTAATTTAGAATTGGGGAATGTTAGATTGGAATGATCCCCGATTGTCCAAAATGTTGCTGTTGATTTGTTTGAGGATTGCTGGCCATTGCCCTGCAATGCTAACCAGGTCCTAGCCAAACTAACACTAAGCATGCACAAAAAGAAAGAGCAACTGGAAGAAGATACGAGGGGATGTTAGTTGATAAACATTTCTGCAACAACCAAATTAAAAAATTCCTTTCCTTTCTCTTTCTTTGGGGAAACTTGGAGAGGGTGTACTAGATGTACTAGGAAAGTTATTAATTAGCACTGAGAACCAATACTGTAGGTTGGGGTTTTTAGTTTCATTGTAGGATACCGTTTCTTATTGTGGGTAGAAAACATAGATTGACAGTTTTCAGATTAAGCATGAATGAATTACTTTATGCCTTTCTATCTTTTGAACTTTTTCTTACCTCATTTTTGTTTAAGCCTTCAATTATCTGTGTTACGCTCAGTTTTTTTTTTTTTAAATTTATATTTTTTGGTGACACTTGCAGATGCATGGTGTAGTAAATTTCTTTGGCCGGTTTGCAGTCTTGATAGATCAGAATACACAGGCTTTCCATATGTTTATGACTGCCCTTCTTCAGGTAGATTCTCGGTTTTTGTTTAATGCCAAAATCCAACTATACGTAGAATCGAATCTACAACTTTATCGTCAGGAACTTGCTAGTCTGTTTTGTGTGCTTACCATGAAATGCATTTATTTGCAGCTTTTTGACCGGTCTGGGTTATTGTATGGAGAGCTTGCTAGATTTGTGCTGAGACTATTAGGAATCAAAACAAAACCCAAGAACGTTCAGTTCCCCAGCGTGGATGGGCTTCCTGGACCTCACCTTCCCCAAGCAAGTCAAAACTACATCGAGTTACCCAAGTCTGCCCCAAACAGTGAGTGGGATGGTGCATGGGGAAATGATACAAGTAATTGATCAGGCGATATTACGTTCTTTACTGTCTGCTGGTGGAGTTGATTAATATTGGCAGCAAAATCTTGTGGAAGTTGCGTTGTAAAACAGGATGCTACCATTGCCTGAACAGAATGATACCCAGCAACTCAAGATAAATAGCCTACAACTTTACGAGGACTGGAACCTTTGCTGACTAGTGCTCTGCTGATGGTTGTGCTAGCTTTGTAGGGAACCTCCTCCAAACAAAGGGAGCAATAAAAGTGTAATATGATGTGACCTATAAGTGTTTCTCTTCTCCATCTCCTTCATTTCACCTTAATGATTGTTTAACATAGTTTTTAAAAGTTGAGTCAATTGGTTGGTAGGCAGTGTCTTTTGTAAGAATAACGCAAGTGTACATTCTTTGATGTTCGTCACTCATGTTTTCAAAAAATTGTGGATGGTATTTTTTTTTTAACTATCTAATGGTATGCTACCACTTGACACATGTAAACAATGATGTAAAAGATGATGTACATGTAGCACGATTGTTTTTGTAATGGCAATTGAACATTGTATAGTCTATTGGCTGGCTTACAACTCTACATTCTCAGTTCCTACATCAGCTCTGTGGTCCCTATTACCATTGAGGTGCCAAAGCCCTTTGACCAAACAAGATTTGGTAGGGGTCTTGCTACACATTAAGTGTTAAATATTTTACTTGCGCGTATTTGTTGATACAGTTTGTTGTGTGGACATAAAAATCCTAAGCTTCTCTTTAACTGCCCAATCCTAATGTCGACAGATGTAGTTGTAATGCATACGCCAGAGTATGACATAGAAGAAATTGACAAAAAAAAAAAAATTTTGTTATAGCAAATATTGTCTCTCACTCAGATTCATCTCATTTGATTTTTATGTAGTTCCTCTCTTTCGTACTCTTAGGGTGGAGAGAGAACCAAAACCAGCTAACAATACATGAAATTTCTCGAGGACCAAGTTGGGTAGAGAATTTTAATATTTAGCCCCATGTCCTAATTTTCTTTAAAATAGCCTCTTTTAACTTGTATTCCAAAAATACCCTAAAGTTTCTAGGTAAATATGATATCTAACCAAGTTGTAGCTACAAAAGTTCAAACTAACTCATCGTCTGCCGGATAATAATCAAGTAGTTTATTGTTCAAATTTTGCATTCACAAATTAGGCATCGTAGTTACCTAAAAGATTAAGCCAAGTCAACCGTTAATATTTACCATCCACACATAATTGAAACGTAAATTATAGTGAAGATGATTGACGTTAGACATAGTTTAATGAATTTTAAAATGTTATAATTTCTAATAAATTTCATGAATTCGAATAAATTTTCTTAAATTTATAAGAATTCCAAAAAGAAATTGTTATGTATATTTTTAAACTTGAAATTCGTTGAAATCTTTTGAAATTCTTATAAATTCATGAGTAATTGAGTATACCTAGATTTTAATGAATTTTAATAGAATCTTAATCGGGGACATGTGAAATTAGAAGAAATTTTAAAATTCATGAAAATTCTAATCGAGGAAACCCCTATAAGGTTGGTGATTTAATTAAGCTCACGTTTGACAACTATTAAAAAAAAAAAACTCATCTTTCTTAAACTCATTTTTAACCATATTTTCAAAATAAAATATTCTGCACGCAAACATAAATTTTTTCTACATTTTAATTGTGTATTCTCCAAAAAAATTACTATTTCAAAACATATTTTTCCAAAAATATTATTATATTTGTTGTCAAATGATGGCTAAGATTTAGAAAATACTACTTGTACCACCAAATTTATAGAATGTATAGGTGGTGGCAAGATTTCACATCATTTTAGACAAAACAAAATTAAACTAGCTTGTGAAATCTTGTCACCTCTTCATTCTGTAAACCAAATGGTAAACCAGATGATACAAGTAATATCTTCCTCGAAATTTTAGAAAATACGTTCTCCAATCTTTTGATAGACTCAACTTACAAAAATTATTCAAATCATTTATCAAGCTCCCAATCCTAAAATTGTGAGTCTATAGCCTTGTTAATATATTTGGCATAGCTAAAAATCAAGCACTCGTTTGCTCTGTATTTGATTTTTCAATTTTGACTTCATTTTCATTTTCTTGTTGTTCTGTCTCGAGGGTATTGTTCATGATTACTAAAAATATGTTTGATTTGTAATTATGAAAAATTATTTTATGGCATTTTATTTTATGAAATTTTATTATTCAGCAAATATAAAACAATTTTATATTAATGAATTTTGAGTGTGTTTGAGCCACATTATTTTGGAAAAATGAATTTTGGAATAGTAGATTGATGGAGATTGTGTGGTTGAAAAAATAAGGAAAAATTATTGATGTGATTGAAAATATTATTTTATTGAAAAATGTGTGGTTAAAAATGAGTAGAAGAATGAGAATGAAAAAATTAATGTAGAACAAACGGAGGCGCACGAATCTTACGATATCCTATTTCACTATAAAAGTAAAGTAAACAATAAACAATAAATTAAGTTCAAAATATAGGAAATAAAAATAAAAACAATGTAGGTTGAGAATATTTTTATCTGTATTTATTTAAATATTTTTTAGTATTTTTATGTAAATAATTATTAAGAGCTTAAACTATTTTTATTTTTCTAGAATTCTTTAGAATTTTTTTTTAGAATTTTGTTGTTTTATAATCTTTTTTCAATTTTTAGAAGTTATCACTTTTATTTTATTTTTAAAAATTTTAAAGCTAAAATTTTATTCAAATGTTTGTTTTCCATATTTTGAGTGTTTTTAGAATTTTCATTAAAAACACTTGAAATGTCAAAAATGCGTTTGAATTTTATGCTATAAGTAATAAGTTTGTCCTTATTTTCGAAAGTGCATGTTTAAAAATATCGGATCAAACATGTTTTCAATGTTGTGCTAAACAAAAAAATTGAAAACAATTTGAAAACAAAAAACCAAATGCACCCAAAATTTTTAGTAAATTTTGATAAAAATTGATGAAATGTGTGATTGTAAAGATAAAATTATAAATTTTATAAAATATTCGATTAAAATTACTTATTAATTTGAACTAAATTTCTATCAAATTGTTAAATTGCATCAAATAGGGCTTAATTATAAAATAAACAATAAAGGAGGTACCCATTCCGATTCCAGTATATCCAAATATAGTTCTTTTTTGTCTCTCGTTTTTTCAAAACTCATTTTTTAACATAATCATTTTTTATTTACACATTCACACAATAAAAATATTTTAGGCATAAATTCAAACATTTTTCTTTCTTTTTAATTATACATTCTTAAAAAACCAAACAGGTCTATTGGAACCTAATCAAATTAGATCGAAACCCCACATTCATATTCTGCATTCTTAAATCTCAGCCACTAATTTCCTGTGGAAGCGTCGACGCCGTTAGATTTCCCTTGCCCTCTCTATATAAGCCTTGCGTTATTCCCCTATTCTACTCGGAGCCCCGGCGGCACCTTTCTTCCATTGCATCATAAACTTAGGGTTAAGGGCAGACCTTCAGATCTTCCCATAAGTTTCTCCGTTTTTGTAATATGTTTTCGTTAATTCATTCGCTCGATTTGAAAAAGAAATGTGAAGAAGCTTCTCTATCTGGTCGGCGGAATCGATATCAATTTCCGACCGACTCGTTCCCTTGAAGCAAAATTGAGCGTGCTGCTCTTGCTACATGTCTCCTACGGTATTTTTCTCTTCATTGCTTTAGGAGTACGCTGGGGCATCTACATTATCATGTGATTAATTGTGTATCTTATCGAGTTTTGTGTAAAATTTTGTTTAATTTTTCAATAAATATAGTTAATGGAACAACGGTGATGATCTCTACAGACCTGTAATGATCTGCGAACATGATCGCAACTCATTATGAACATCTAAGGGACTGAGTTGTTTCATCCTACCTCTTTACATTTTATTTCTTAATACCGCTTCGTTAAATATGGATCCACACTGTATTTCTTTTTATGACGGTTTGGTATTTTGAAATGAAGCTTTAAAGGAAACTGTTCCTCTCGCTATCCATTGCTACCTCCATGAAGTATTTGGACGTTGGGGAACAACATTTCCTTTTGTTAATTATTTTTCCTTGTAATTTTTCTAATCTAAATTAGTAATAACGGAGGCAATAACAAAATTTGCAGGGATGAACCGATTGGGTAAATGTATTTGTGGGGTTTGTGAAAAGAGGAACTCGCTAAAATATATTGAGGACCTGTTTGACTTTATTCTAACCATGGATCGTTTTTTTTCCAAATGTGTGGGTCCCAACTGTAACTGTGAGAACTTGGGTTCAAAAATGGTGGTTGATCCCCTCTCACCTCACCCCACCACACCCCCTCAACGGTCACAATTTTCCTAAGAATGGCATTATTAGTGAAATTATGACTGTTGGGGGTGGTTGAGGGGGTGCAGATGTCTTATTTGACCTATTTCTCTCACCTTGGATTCACAATTTTGGAAAAAATGGGTCAAAAAATTCTTTTTTTTTTGTTGAATTAACGCCAAACAAACAAGGGCTGAATGTGAACTGCGTAACGAGAGAAATTTGAAGTGCCTTAGACAAGAAATTCATAATTGATTAGAACTTGACAAGTTTTGTATTATGGATTAATTCTGCTGATGGCTACTAAAATTTGCGTTTTATTTGTTACTTTTCACTCAATTATTTATTTGGGACTGATTGATTACTCAATTAATTTTCCTAAATGCTCGGTTATTGTTCAAATCACGGGAAGCAATTTGTTGCAAGGTTTAACTTTTTCTATAAATCCTTGATTCAGCACAAATAAGTGTGACCTTGAACATTTCAACATGCCAATGCGTACTTGAAACTTGTCCTGAAAAATGAAACTTGTCCATGCGTACTTGAAAATTGGTATATTATGCAGAAGTTAGAAGGCAACAAAGATTAGAATTGTTAAAACTTGAGAATTCAAAATTATCAATAATCGAAGTGATGGATTAATTACTTAGAACAATTTCTTTATATATGGAGAAAAAATATCAAATACGTGACTGAATACTGTATACATTAAATAGATTTAAATAAAATAAATAATAAGTTGAGTTGATTATATATTTATAATAATTTCATCATAATAATGCTTTAAAGAACTTATGACAAACATTACATTATAAATGTGGCTCCAACACAACTGAAAAATCAAGCATTAATGGACAACGGGAAATTGTAACAATTTGAAATATTTATACAGAATCAAAAGTTTGCAAGGGAGGATTGGGAAAATATCAATGATATCTTGCAAACGTGTATTATGGGAAGAACACAATGAATTGAATAATTTACTGGCTAGTTTTGAATTTTTTACCACTCCAAAAGAAAATATTTGTTTTACTGAAATAAATCAACTATATACATTATTTTAATGTATATGGAGTACACTGGAACACTCTTACTAATACACAAGCTGCACCTCCCACTCTCTCTCCCTCCCTCTTCCTGCACACTTTTTTCCTTAATTCTCACTCCGCTTCTCTCTCTCAATTTGTTGCAAGATTTCTTCTATTTTTACTTACCAATTTCACACTGATATATTGGAGAATGAACAATAGGAAATTAAGATTAACTACTTCAAATTTGACTAAGATGTGTTATTGGGTTCAAAATTCTAAGAACAGACTGCGAGAGGTAAAGTCCCTCTTGAATCTCGTTTCTGGTGGCAAACTTAAATGCAATGGACCTGAGCTTAAAGTTCAGTACAGGCAGGCGCCTGCACTGGCCTCTTCATGGCTGCGTTCCGTCTATATGTAAATTATTATATAATTGGTTATGTAAAAATAACATTATTCAATGTACATTTATAGATGACATTGTTGTTGATGTTGTGAGAGTTGTCAAAATTTGTGTCATTGATTGTTTAAAGTATTATTAAATTAATGTATAAAAAATTATCAAACTCATAAGAATGTCATTTATGATATCAAAGTTAATGTTCAGGTAGTAAGATTGTTTTTAATTATCCTTGAAGTTCATAATTTAAGTCCAATTTTGTTACATACGAATCAAGTTTGACATTGTTGTGAGGTGACAGATTTTTATACGTTAATTTAAATAACACTTTAAACAATCAATAACGCAGATTTTGACATAATTTGAAATGTCAAATTTAATCTACACAAATAGTCCACGAGTAATTTAATTCATTGAAGTCACATGTTCAATCATTCAAATTGTTAATCTAAAAATTGTACAATTTTGTAGAAACAAAGTATCAACCTACCTTATATTTCGCATTATAAAAAAAAATCAAATTGTAATAATTTATGTATTTTATATTTCGCAGCATTGGGCTTTATACCTGTACTGTCCCAAGTCCATTTGATTTTTGATGGGTTAAAAGACCGTTTTGGAATTTATTTTAGGAAAAAAATTCATGTAGAAGAGATTAAATATGATACATTTCAAAACTAAGAAATAATGTTTAAAACTTTGAAAATCAGATTTTTAAAAATTTTACTTATAAACTAATTAATAAAACATATATTTTTTTAATTAAATATATTAATGTTACAATTTTATACAATTTAGTCACAAATTATTCCTCTATCACAATAAAACATTTTATAGGTCATAAATTATTTCACGATTACAAATAAAAAATTTTATAGGCCATAATTTATTCATCGATCACAAATTTATCAAATTAATAGGTCACATATTATTCATTGGTCACAAATTACAAATTTTACAAATCACAACTTATTTTATGATCACAAAATATCTAATTAATTATACACAAATTAATTTTCAATAACAATTTTTTAGGTCACGCGTTATTTATTAGTCACAAATTATCTATTTATTAACCAAATATTATTTATTAGTCACACATTAACCAATTTATTGGTTTCAATCAACCAAATAATTGCGGCCACCACTACCACAATCGTCGCCGCTGCCAACACCCTCGTCGTCGCCCCACAGCACCACATTTTGAGAACCGTCACTCAGCACCATAACCATCACCACCAACAAATCAGATCCAAAATCGCCAACTCCCCCCAATCGCCATCACATCACCACCATCATCGTTGCCTCTATCATGATGGCTACCACAACCACAACCACAACCATCGTTTCTAACCAAAACTCATTCACAGGCCTTTCAAAAAGAAACCATAAATATACAAACACCTCACCGCCACCGCCAGATCCACCATCATCGCACTAGCAGCCGTCCAGGGTCTCTCCATCGCTAAGGTCCCTAGCTTCACTCCATCAACGTCGCCTCCAATTGCTAGATCCACCACCTCGCCAGCACATCCACCAGCACCACCAACAAAAATCACCCCAAACCCTCCAACTAGGGGTGGGCGTGGGTTGGGTTGGGTCGGTTTTTTACCCAACTCAATATGGTCGGTTTGATAAAAAATCAAACTAACCCAACCCATTTATGTGTTCCAACCCAACTCAACCCAACCCAATCAAGTTTCGGTCGGGTTGGGTTGGGTTGGTCGGTTTGGATATTAAAAATCATAAA
>CAIGRP010009804.1:0-11685 GCA_903798385.1 Fraxinus cuspidata | reverse complement strand
TCAAATTAAGAAAATTTTTAACGCTTCGAGTTCTTAGAATTTGGGGCGTTACATAACGTTTCATTCTTTGTATCATCTAATAAACACAAGAATACAACAAAAAACATATTGAAAAAGAAAATTCAAAACCCACAATAAAAAAAGAATTGAAAAATCAAGAATCATGAAGAATAATTGGAGTAATTAAATTGAAGAACAAGCAAGATTATGGAACAAAAAACAAAAATCAAGATCAAAAATCAAAAGAGACAATATTCAAGATTCAAGATCCAGAATTAAGATCCAATATTAAAGAATTATTCTTAAAGAATTAAGGTATGTTTTGCATTATAAATTTCTCCGTGATTTGACATGGAGGATCTTGGAATAAAGGAATTTAGGTTTTCAAGTTTTAAAAGTTTTTAGTTTTATAAAGTTTAAAGTTTCATTAAATTTCAACAACAGGTACATCAAGTTTGACAGCTTGGTTGACATCATTTGATGTGGCAGGTATAATGACCATTGATTTTAATAACACTTATTCAAATCAATGGTTAGATTTCTTATACATAGGGGAGTGTCAAACTTGATGTACAAAAACAATGTACAAGTAAATTAATTACATGTGATCCTCATCCTCCCTATAACACGTGGTCTCAACTAAATTTATTTTAGTCCAAAAGCACGTGGATCAATGCTAGAGTGACACAAGTTCGTGGTAGGACCATGAGCTCCTCAAATGGATGATGATCATCTTCAATTTCCAGGTCAGACACAACAAAATATCATGATTAGCTACTCTAAAGGTAGAACCAGAGCATGTTGATCTTCATTGTTCCCGTTGTTTCCGTTTTCGGTGGATCCATAGTGATAGTTGCTTTCAATCATTCTCTCTCTTTTCCTTTTGTTTATGGTTTAGTGTACGTGTGATCTCTAAATCAGCAACAACTATACCCTAAGGGTTCGACAATGTCATGTACGGTATAGAGGAACCTGAAATCGTGAAAAGAGAAACAAAAAGATTCAGATAGTAATATAACTGATTAAATGTTAGGAATTTACTTAACATGCACAACGGAAAATAAATTATTTTTTAATTCCCACGAAAGATCTGCTTTGTGTTTAGATAGAAATTGTGTGTAGAATAATACTTTTGATGAATTCTGCAAACTACTTTGCTGATTTTCAAATACGAACAATCACGAACTGAAATCCACAGTTGTCCAGCCTCCAATGGAAATCCACACAGGGAACAAGAACGAGAACTAGGATTTTATTTCTTTTCTTATACTAGCAAGAATAACAACAATGATGTGTATGTATTTTCAAACCCTAGTAGTTTATTAATAGAAGTCCAAGGGGGCTCAACTCGCCTCTTAAACGTAACCTGGTCCAATATTTAATTAATCTAATTAGTTAAATTCAGTCCATGAATTAATTAATCCAATTAATTAATTCGAGTCTATTAATAAGAATCCCAATTAATTAATTGTACAACATTTTTAATTAATTAATTGGAATTTCATTCTTCGGTTCTCCTTTTGTGTGACCCATCAGGTTCCCGATCACGATTTCTAACGACGTGAATTATTATTTTTGATCTAATCAAAATCGATATTGACATTTGACAATGTGTCAGGGTAATACATGTAACGAAAAATGTCACGTGGTATGACAAAACCAAACTTGTTTGTTTACCGTGAAACTATAATCACTTCGTCAATATGATCCGATCAATTATGAAATTGTCAATCTCTTGATCATATCTTTCATCCCACTATTAAGTCAATATAAATCGAAAACTCCTTTTCGACTTATGAATATAGATTATCCAATGATTTCATTATCAACTTAACTGAATGAAATGTAGATCATAATGTCTTACTATCTAAAAGTGACGAATCCTCTATTGATAATTCATGATCTTCATATGAATCTTGACAAATTCGAACGATGCTGTATGAGTGACCCTTGATAGAGTAACATCCAATATCACCAAAGTATGACTGTCCTCATATAAGGCACTATGAGATCTTAAGTCAAATGACCAATTCCACTACCGAACGTTCGAGATTAACCACTGATACTCAGATAGTTATCCATGTGGAATCTCCTAGTGGGCTCCAATGTTTTGTTCTATAACAAAACATCAACGTGTTCATTCAAATGTTGCCACACTTTAGTTTGTGAATTCAGTTATTTACTTCACAAGTAGATTATTAATTCAATTAAATAATATATCTTGCCATAAATATGCATCGATTATATATATATATTAAAAGTATTTATGCCCAAAGTTGATTTGACTTAGGGCATAATGCTTACACTAAAATCAATAAAAATAGCCAGAGGCCTTAGCAATGATACTAAAAACTTGTTTGAGTGAAAATCCCAAATATACAATAATTTCGAAGTCGTAATGAAGTGGATCTAAAACGTTTGAATTATCGCTCCCACGGGGACCATATTATCAATTATTGACCCACTTATTTGGAAAAGAAAATAAAAAAAAGAAAGAAAGAAGAAAAGGAGAAAGGAAATTGGTTTTCATTCTAATTTCTAGATTAAAAGTCTGAAAGTAAGCTACAATTAACTAACTGGTTGACAACGTTGGATTTGAGATTAAAACAATGAGAAAAAGTGGTAGGACTCACGATTTCACCTTAATTCTAGAAATTAATTTATGATACAAAGCTATGAGAATAATTAACAAATGTATTGAGTCAAATTTCTCAAATTTAATTGAAAATCTCTGTCTAGCTCATTCAATTATTCTTAATTAAGTTATCTCATTATATCTCTATGTAAATTTAACCTCATTTAATGCATTAATCTATAAAAAATTCACTTAACAACCGCAAGTATATCTCTATCTTCAAGCTAAGTTTTTGACTTTTACTATTTGGTCTAAACAAGTAACTAATCTCACAACTCATTAGCATTCACAAATCAAATAATTATTGATCAAAAAATTAATTATATAATCACAATTATAAAAATAATACAAAACTTCAATAAAAATAAAGTCTTTAATAATAATTTAAAGGTTCGAATTAAAACTATGTTATTTGCCATAACTAGAAGAATTTAGCAGCAAACCATGTTACGAGAAAATCACAAATTAAAATTGAAATGCATAAAAAGAGAAGAAAGGAAAAAAACAATCTTGCACCAAGCTTGAACTTCTCCTTCCTCAATCAATTCTCTAAAACCTTGTTCCTTGCATTATATTTTTCTCTCAATTTAATCTCCAATAATCTATGAAAAATGTGTGTTATTCTTCCCCTAAATAACTAGCATTAATAGGGTTTCAAGCCGACAAAAAATCATGTACCAAAATTTTCCAAAAAGCCCCTAATTGTTGATGTTTTTAATTAAAAATCGGACCAATTGGGCGCTACCATACGTGAGCAGCTGAAGTATAGGAATCCCAGCGCAAATTTGTCTGGTGCTCTCTCTAGTAGGTCGGGTCATTGCCCTACAATTCAAGAAATTTCATCATATGGTCGTAGACTTTTATGTTTAGTTTCATTTTGGCCCCAATCTATGATTACTTTGGTCTCTGAATCGAATTTCCTCCTCCTTTTTTCCTGTTTCCTCATTCCATCTCCTTAAAATTTTATTTAGCCCTCCTTGGCGTCATTACCTTGTTTTCTATCGAATTTGTAGTTAACCTGATACAAATGTTGTAAATTCTGCTCAATGCAGAGAAGGAAGAAAGATGGAGATAGGAAGATCACAAACTCATGTGAATTGTGTGAGTAAAGGAAAATGAATTCATTATTCTCTTTGAAGTGATCAAATTGTTTATATACACATTCATACACATAACAACCAAATTAAGAGCTCAACAAACTCCTAACTGTTTTAACTAAAATATGGTAATTGACATAAATACCCTTGTATGCTATATTCATTCTGCAAGACTCCTCCTCAAGATGGCTTGTGGATGTTCAACACACCCATCTTGGTTAACAACGTTTGAAACCTGACTCCTCATAAGGCCTTCATCAATAAATCTGTCAACTGATTTTGTGTAGACAAATGCATCTCCTTATGTCACCAGATTGCACTCTTTCCCTCACCAGATGACAGTCCAACTCTATATGCTTTGTCCTTTCGTGGAAGACTGGATTGTTGGCTATGTGGATCGCCGATTGATTGTCACAAAATAGAAGAACAGCCCTAGAATGATTAACCCCCAAATTTGTCAACACGTTCTTGAGCCAAATAATTTTGACAAATTGTTGCAGCCATGGTCCTATATTCAGATTCAGCTGAAGATCTTGGGACAATATGTTGCTTCTTTGATCACCAAGATATCAAAGAACTCCCAAGGAATATGCAAAACCAGGTAACAGACCTTCTGGTGTCTACACATGATGCCCTGTTTGCATCACAAAATCCCTTAAGCTCCAGACTTGTATCTGCAGCAAAGAGGCCATGTCCTGGCATTCCTTTAACATATCTAAGTACATGATGTGCCGCTTCCAAAAGTGGCTTTCTACAGGACTCCATATACTGACTCAAGACTTGTAAGGAGAATGATAAATCTGGCTTAGTAATTGTTAGATATAGTAACCTTCCAATTAGTCTCCTGTACATACTAGGATTCTCAAGTAGCTCACCTTCAATCTTAGTCAATTTCAGGTTTTGCAACATAGGATATTTTACAGGCTTGGACCCTAAATAACCAGCAACTTCGAGAAATTCAAAGGCATATTTACGCTGACATACATCAATTCCCTTTGAAGACCTTGCAACCTCAAGTCCCCGAAAATATTTCAAAACTCCCAAATCTTTTAACATGAACCGATTATCAAGATCCTTCTTAAATTGCTTAATGTATGTTAAATCTTTTCCTCCTATGATTATGTCATCCACATAGATGAGTAATACAATGTATGAGCAGCTTGTTTTCTTGCTAATAAGTGAATAATCTGATTTTGATTAGACAAATCCTTGGGAATTGATGAAGGAAGACAGCTTAGTGTTCTATTGTCGTGATGGTTGTTTAAGTCAATATATGGACTTATTGAGTTTGCACATTAAGATTTCAACATGTTCTCCCTGCTGCTCATACCCAGGTGCCAGTTCTTGCTTGCTGCCACTGCTAACATAGCTTTAACTGAAGCCAACTTAGCTACTGGGGAAAATGTTTCCTGGTACTCAAGCCCAGCTTGCTGAGTCAATCCCTTGGCCACAAGACATGCTTTCTTCCTTTCTTCAGTACCATCTTGTTTGAGTTTAACTTTATATACCCACCTGCAATCTATTGATTTTTTATTGACAGGAAGATGAATGACAATCCAAGGTGGTAAAGTTAAACTCAAACAAGGGCTTGATATTCATTGTCCCTTACCTACTTGCAATCAGGGCTTGATATTCATTGTACATGGCTTCACACCAAGCAGGGAACTGAGATACTTCCTTGAAGGTTCGGGGCTCAGTGATGGTGGATAGCGACACACATAGGCCCTATGTTCAGGAGAAAGGGAATCATATCTTAAGGTGGTGGATATAGCATGAGGATAAATGGGATTATGGAGTATGGAATCTGTTTGAGAAATCAAGTAGCGGTGGAATTGTTGTAAGTAGTTGGGAGGCTTCCTAGGTCTTTTAGACATGTGGAGGGGATTACGAGGTAATGGTGGGGATGGAGGTGAAATAATGGGAGTAGATTATGAGATTGGCAATGATGGAGATGGAGCCATGGGAGTAGGATTAGAAGTATGAGGCAAATGTTCTGATATGGGATAAACAGAAGATGGAAAAAGAGGAATAGCATTACCAGAGGAACCATGTGAGGTCAGATGTATATTGTCATGGAAAGGAAATATATTTTCATGAAAAATAACATCTCTAGACACAAAAGGAGTATTGGTAAGTAGGTTATATAGTTTGTAGGCCTTTTGATTAATGGGATAACCAATGAAAATGTGGGGTACCGTACGAGGATCGAACTTGGATCTATGTAACTTTTAGATATGAATATGAAAGTTTTGTTGAAACTAGAATTTCATAAGGTGACTTTTCTAATAAAGATGAATTGGGAATTCGATTAATTAGATAGGTAGATATAAGGATACAATCTCCCGAGAACTAGTTAGGAAGTTTAGCTTGGAACTTGAGTGCTCTGGCAACATTCAACAGATGTTGGTGTTTTCGCTCGACAACGCTGTTTTGCTGTGGTCTTTTAACACAACTTAGTTGATGCACAACGCCTTTTGAAGCATAGCAGTCTGTCGTGGCAAACTCAGCCCCATTATCAAACCTCAAAATTTTGATTTTGGTATTGAATTGATTTTCAACCATGTGAAAGAATGTTTGAAGAATATGTCTGGTCTGTAATTTATTTTGCATCAAGAATGTCCAAGTGCACCTGCTATAGTCATCCATTATAGTTAAAAAGAAATTAGAACCATCAAGTGAGGGGGTTTGATATGGGCCCCAAATATCGCGGTGAATGAGTTCAAAAGTAGACTTAGAAATATGAGTTCTATTAGGAAAGGGCAAACGATGCTATTTTTCCATCGGACAAATGTTACAATGAAAATCAGAATCTGAGATAATTTGAGGCACTGATTTATGCAAGGATGAGATTCTAGAATGAGGAACATGCCCAAGTCTAAAGTACCACAAATCAACTGGCAATCTAGTGTCAGGAGTAAATCTTGGTCCATGTGCATTATTCACGAGTTTATTACAATCATGGTGTACAATTTTAGGCTGATTCAAATGAGATAGAGAGGATGCAGAACAAGAGGTGCAAGATATGTTGTTTTCTGAAGGATTATTATGCTGGAAGTGGTATAAGCCAGCCTCAAGCTTCCCTACTCCAATCATTGTCCATGTAGAAAGGTATTGAATAAAGCATTAATTGGAGAGAAAAATTAGACAACAGTGATGAGAATGGATGAGCTTACTGCCAGAGATCAGATTACACTTAAAAGAGAGAATACACAAAATATTGGATAAGGATAGAGTGTTAGACAATTTCACAGTTCCTATGTGAGTCACAAGAGCACCATTCCCATTAAGTAGCCCGACCTTGGTATTTGCCACAGTAGTGATAGAAGACAAATGATTAATGGAGCACACCATGCGATCCGTAGCTCTGGTATCAATTATCCATTTCTCATCTATGACGAAAATACTTAAGTAAAAGTTATTACCTGAGAAGGTTGAAGCATCTAGCATATTTGGTAGTTGTGGAGAATGACGAGTCATATTCGAAAACTGAGTCTGAAGCTGTGGCTTTAGTATGTTCAAGACATGCTGACATTGTTCTGGTGTGATGGTCATACTTGAAGTTGTATTGGATTTGTTTGGTGAGGCAGTTACTTGATTTGCACCTGGAGCAAATTTCTTACCTTTGTTCTTAGCTAACCCGTGTCCTGGATGATATCCGTGCAGTTTGTAACATTTCCCTTGCAAATGTCCAAGCATTCCACAATAGCTGCATTTAGGTATGTCTATCTTAATACTCTGGTTTTGATAGGCGTGCCTCTGACCACTATCAGAGTTCATTGACCCAACCATCAGTTTGCTTACAAAAGCAGCTGCCTCATCATTACTCTGGTTTTTGGATGCTCTATCTTTCTGCTTCTCATCCTTTGAAACTAGTGCATAACACTAGGATATAATTCTTTAGGAATTGAATTCATGATCCAGTATGAAACGTGAAGATGTGAAGTTACAGGGGGTTCATGTATAGATCCATCGATGAAACCTTCTTTATTTTTCACACTTAGTGCCATCTCTAGAGCACGGCTCTATGTGGAATAGTTTTCATCAGATAGAATGACACATACAATTTGCATTCCTGTGTTGTCTCCATAGTGCATGTATAATATGCTAAGAAAGGAAACAAATAATCCTACAAATTATTCTAAAATTGCAATATCTAATTATTTACTCTTTCCATTCCTAGCCATTTCCATTCTCGATCGTTTCATAGTGTTTATTATTTCCTTTTTTTTATTATATGTTAAAATTTAATAATATTCCCTAAAAAAATTGACAGCTCTTTTTTTCCTAGTTATTATTGCATTATATTTTTGGTAATCAAACTATGTTGTTTAAGTTTTGATTAAGGGTGTGTTTGAGCCATATTATTTTGAAATAATGTATTTTGAAATAGTAAATTGATAGAGAATGTGTGATTGAAAAAGAAGAAAAATTATTGATGTGATGGAAAATATTATTTTATTGAAGAATGTATGGTTGAAAATGAGTAGAAAAATAAGAATAAAAATTTTAATGTGGTTCAAACATGGGCTAAATACTGGAAGTTCAAATTGTATTTGATTGATTTGTATATTTCCTACAAAGTGCTTAGATGGCTGACATCAAACATTTAGCCTCCGTTTGGTAAATTTATTAATTATTTATAACGAGGAGTATGGTGCACTTCACGAGTTCTAAACATGAGAGCACACAATTAGGCTCATTCAAGTATATGGTTAAGAATCTTACTTTTTAAAAGTATATAATTTCTATGCTTTATTATTGTATGCCTCATTTCTTACATTTTATAACTCATCATTCGTTCTTCTACTGAAAATTTAATGCCCATTTTTTTGTCTTTAACGTCTCAACCAATGGAACTCGAAAATAAGTCAACATATAAACGTAATACAGAATAGAAGTTTATTTCTTCTCTGATTATGGGTGCAGAGATCTTCAAAGAATTTGCGTGATCATACACCTCAAAAAATGAAGTTAGTTTGGTAAGGTCATTTAGTTTGACTAGATGTTTGCCCTCAATTACATAATTTATTTCATGTTAATATGTCTCGACATTTTGCATTATTTTTTTCCTCATAAATGCCACCTACATATTCATGGCTTAGTAAATATCTGATTTGAAATGGACAAAGTTGATAATTGCTAGACTACGTTTGCATTTGTGTCTGATCATGATTAAGAAGAAACTATATTTTTTCTTTATCAACACATGGTATCAAAGCCTATAGTTGAGTGAAACTTGTGAAAGTTTTGATAGTAAACTTGTGAAAGTTTTGATAGTAATACGATGGATATCTAAGTAGAAACCAGGCAAAAAAAATTGTGTAAAACCATACTCGACCGTAACTAAAAATTACGATTCCAATCGAACCAAGGACCAATTGAGACCAAATTCTTATTTAGCTGGTCGAAACGCATCTTTCGATTAGGCGCGTGGCATTGAATGAAGGTGCATGAGACTCACATGTAGTGATGTTTAGGGCGCGTGAGCTTAATTTTTGAGGTGATTCCAAAAGGCAGTTTGTTCCTTGGTAAATTTCTGATCTCTTAGTAGTATTACTTTGTTTGTATGTGTACTATGTAGTATATTCCGATTGTAGTTTGTGGTGGTATGTTTGTTGTCGTTGGTTTTCTTTAGAATTGGCTGATTTCGTTGATTCGTAGTCGATTAATTGTTGACTTTATGATGACAACTGAAAGAGATGATTCACTTCAATCCATTTGTGTTAAATGGTAAAAATTATTTATATTGGAGTACCATGATGAGAAATTTTCTAAAAAAAAATTGTGGGGGTATGTTGTGGAACTGTTGTGAAACCCAAGAACACTGCTGAGAATTATGTGACAGAGTTGGATAATTGGGAATCAAATAATGCGAAAATTCTTACTTGTATTCATAATTCTGTTAAGCAATCCATTGTTACCCAGTCGGCAAAATTTGAAACAGCAAAGGAAGTTAGTTCATTTTAAAAAATTCTACACTAAGTCTAACTTCGCAAAGATGTATTAGTTGGAGATTGATATACGAGCTTTACAACAGAAGAATATGAATATTCTTGAGTTTTATGCCACTATGAATTCAGTTTGGGATGTGTTGGCTCTTACGAAATCAGCGGGACTGAAAGCATGTGAAGAATATGTTACTTTTAGAGAGGAGCAGTGATTAGTTCAATTTTTATGGCATTTCACAGTGATTTTGAGGGACTTAGAGGCTCTATCTATCACACTCTACTTCCTCAGTTGATTCGTTGGTTAGTGAACTTGTAGCTGCGGAAACACGTTTGAATTCTCTTATAGTAGAAGTATCTATTCCTCCATCAGCACCTCAGTGTTAGCTGTAACCTCTCGACCGTCTACACATAATCTGAACAAATGTTATGTGAGAGTTGCCGTGATGAGTGTAACTTTTGCAAAGAAAAGGGACATTTGAAGTCTTAATGTCCTAAACTATTGAAGAAGCTACAACACAACCACATCAACGATCCCATCATCTCAATGCTAACATAATTGCCACCATGCCTCCTATTGACTCATCTATACATAGAGCGCCACCTTCCTCCAGTCCCATGTTGACTGATTTAGCAGAGTAGTTTTAGAAGTTCTTAGACACAACCACACGCTATGTCAGCCTCTACTCATATATGTTTGTCATCTCAGAGTCATTCAAATATTTCTTCCTCATGGATCTTTGACTCAAGTGCTTCTAAATACAAGTCATCTAACTCAAGATTCTTTAATGACTTGCGTCCTTCTAACTCGTCTATGTGTTATGAGTGCTGATGGCACACCATTGCCTTTAGTATGTGTTGATTATGTTAACACACATAATTTATCGCTTTCTGATGTCTATTGTGTTCTAGCTTTTACTTAGAATCTTATTTTTGTTAGTTAATTGTGTGATTCTGGATATTTAGTTCAGTTTTCTTTTACTGCTTGTCATGTACAAGATCCTCGATCTCAGAAGCTAATTGGGATAGACCATAAACAAGGAGGGTTATATGCTCTGGAAAATCTTAGACCACCACATGTTGCAGTCTCCGGTGTTGACTTGTTATATTTCTGTTTGAATTCATCTTTATTTGTGGCATTTTTGCCTTGGAGATGTTTCTGCTAGTCATTTGAAATTTTAGTTTCTAAGGGTCAATTGGGATATTTGCAAACTCATGATATTTCTGATTGTAGTGATTGCAAATTAGCTAAATTTTCTGCGTTACTTTTTCATCATAGTGTTTCTCATTCTGTTGCACCATTTGATCTTGTTCACTTTGATATATGGGCGTATGACGAATTTTGTGTATTAAAATACAGAAATCGTTACAAATTGTATTTTAAGTAATACTAGTGGATACCTTCTTGTAATTGCAAAATTCTCTGATTAATGATCTGAATATTTGAAGATGATGAGCAACGTGACTTGAACCTTAGACTTCAAGATTTATTGAAAATTTGATTTGTCGAGAACTTAACTTGTTCGACACTTAAAGTTTGGAGTTTGGATTTCCACTTCAAAACTTGGACTTGATCTTGATTTGATTCGAAGAATACTTTGATCCTCTTCTGTCTGCTTGATTTGAAGAAGATTTTGATCATCTCCGTGTTCGCTAAACTTGGACTTGAGAGGATTTCTTCTCTTTTTCCAGTTTTGAAATTTTTTCGGCACTTCGTGATTTTGTTTTGCACTTTCACCTTTTTCTCCTCTTTTGTAATGGACCTTTGATCCTATTTATAGGGAAAATTTGTGACTAATTTTGGTAGTCATTCAATTAATTAAATTAAATTGATTATAATTGAATACTTGTGGATTTTGAATAAATAGGATGGGCTTTGGTAGGCTTTAATTTAGTAAACTTAATTGGGCTGGTTATTTAAATTGACCCAACCCATTATTTATTATTTTATTTTTTATTTCTGCAACTGTCCCCTCAAAATTTATTTATTTATTATGAAATAAATTAA
>CAIGRP010009800.1:0-24577 GCA_903798385.1 Fraxinus cuspidata | reverse complement strand
TAGTATTCGAGTCGAGCCAAGTTTGTGGTGTCGAGAAATTTTCGACAACTGTTTTTCATCATCTCCCGGATTTATTGGGTATCAAAAAACCCAACGGATGCTTTAATCAACAACTTTGCTGCATCACTTTGACAGTTGTCTTTGTTTCTCCAATTCCATCCCCATTCCTCTATGGCACTGAAAAATTCAAGTAATTGAGGCTGTAGAACAAAGTTTACTCAGTAAATTATTAAAACAAATCAACTGATCCTTGCCATACGTAATGGAATATATGGACATATTCTTACTTAGCTTCCAGAGGTTTGCTAACATTATTGTCAACAGATGATTCTCTTATATTAGAATGTCAATTTTTTTCTGAAAGAGACGTCTGCTTGTATATTGCAACATCGTTTTGAAAAAACTCTTTCACCAAATTTTTGATGAAACTGACATCAATTTGTCACCCTTTTTCATGTGAAGGAATACTTTTCTGTATACTCTTTTCCATCTTCTTTATGGTTAAAGCACTCTCCTTCACCCTTCCGACAAAGGGTTGTCTTGTAAAATCTGATTTCCTTATGACCAGTTAGAACTATAGTGCCTGACATTCTTCCATGAGGTCTGTCCCAAACTTTAGAATATCATAAATCAACCTTCTATGAAATTTTAAATTTCCATTTATGCACTATATAGTCCTCATTCTCAAAAAGAGGAATAGCAAGTGTGCTGTAATGGATAACTAACCTTGAGCTAGAAAATCGAACGAGTAATATGGCACTTTGTGGGGTTGAAGATGGAATAGGGTGCAAAAAGGATAGGTTTTATTCAGTTTCTTGAAAAAGTTCAACGATGAAAAATTACAGGAAACAATTGAGGAGAAGATAAATTGGTTTTGCTCTGCTTCCTACTAGGATGGATAAACATACATAACATGCATTGTCTTCTCAAAATAGGAATATATCTAGAATTACCAAAAGTTGAGTCAGAATGTAATCATAAAGACTCAAATTTGGTCAAGTCCCCGAACTGGCTATTTTCTTGCTTTCCATGACAGCTTGAAGTCTCTGTATGGAAAGCTTGAAATGATTAGTGTTAGTAAGTTAACCAAAAGGGTGAAAAAGATATTGTCAATGATCGTCCCTATAAATTTCATATATTATTTTATTTGCAACGTAAAATTCTCGAGGATATGACTTACCATGTCTCGAAGTAAAAGAAATTTCATTTATATTAACTGCATATCTAATTGTTGACAATTCTATAATGAAATATTACAATCTAGGTTCTGTTAGAACTACTTATAATATTTTAAAAATAGTATAATGATTTTTGATTGCTAAAATAATCCCAAGATTCTCGGAATGTGCACTTACACATAACATTTGATCCTTAAAAGAATATTCAATCAATCCTATATTCAATCAATCCTATATATTGTAGCACGATCCTATTAATACAAGGAAAAGGAAAATAATAAATAATAAAATACTATTACTAAAAAGAAAATTATTCATTTCTAACAAAACTATGATATAAATTAGATGTGAAACAATTAGGATGAATTTCTTATTTATCTTTTATAAAAATGTGTATATACATATAAATAAATTGCCTTAATTACAGTTTAATTTACCTATTACTAGTCATTGACACGTGCGTTGCACGAATTTTGTATTTGTTATGTTTTTATTAGTGTAGAAATTTTCAAAAAAAATGTAGTTTAAGATTTATTGGATTATTCAAGAGTCTTGGGAACATATTATTGCCTCGCTAATGCTCCATCTAACAATGTGATTATTTCAAAAACTGATATTACTGCACAAAGAAACTCCCCAAAAATAAAATTGAAAATATCTCGTGTATGTAGAACATGGTAGTATATGATATAGAAACGTTTGACATACATAAAGATTGTAGGTTTACAGAAGTAAAAAAATATGTGATTCATTAAATAATAAAGCATGCATCGAAAAATGAAAATATATAGCAAAATAGTTATAAAATGATACCGTGCAGCATTTACAAAATAAAATCAATAAGCTAGAATAGAACTTACATATGTATGCTAAGACAGAATGGGTAATTCTTGCATTGTCATGCTTCTTCTCCTAATTGTTTATAAATGTCGGGATCTGAGTATAAAATAAATATTGCAATAATTGCATTAAATCAACTAAAGCACCAACCTAGCCCTTCAAAAAAATGTAAAACATATCCAGTGAGTATGTGTTGTATTCTCTGATGTTCGAACTCTCAAAATAGTTAGATTACCTATGTCGAATACGACATAGTTATGGGTATGGGATATGTGTCGGATCCTCCAAGTTTCAACCAGAGATTTCGTCGTTTTTGCTTCTTCTTTTTTCTTTTTTCTTCTTTTTCTTTTCTTCCCTCTTTTCTTCTCTCCCATTTTTCCTATCTGTAAACGTAGAGTCCCTGTCAAGAGGGTGGAGAAATGTGGTAGCGCTAGGTTTTCCTTTTTTTTCCCTTCTTCTTTCTTTTTCATTTTTTTCATTTTTCCCCTTCTTTTTCTCTCTGTATCGGTTAGGATTTTGTTTGTACAAAATGAAAATAGATTCCATACAGTGCTACTTAATGCTCCACTAAGTTCAAATTGAAATCAAATCCCTCATTTTTTATTTTATATAACAATTAGTAATCCCATAATCTAAACTAAACCCCAGAACTCTATTTTATTCATCTTAACCCCCTATTCAATGCGAATTTCCTTCTTTGAGAATAATTGATTTTGGCCTATTCAAAATAATATCTTGAATTAGTAAAAAAATTGAAGTTTAAAAGACATGAAATTTGAACTATTTTTAGTCATATCCTCATATCCTATATTTTAGAAAATAAAAGATCCGACACTTAAATACGTACCAGTACCCGATACCCTTACCCGAGTCTGAGCATCATATGTTGTATTTTCTAGATTGGAAAATGAGCAATCCAAACGAACAAATCGTCCAGCTCAACACAGTTCCAAACTTACGCATAAAATCACATCCACTTTCATGAAGAGTTTTAGGAATGAGAGTTTCTCAACACAATCGACAAGTTAAGATTATGGACTAATTCTCATCACATAATTCTTTAATAGGATTATGTTAGTTTTGTTTGCTTTTACATGTAAAATCTTAAATATTGTAGTTTCATTTATTCAGACTATTTAGTATGAAGCCTAGAAAGAATAGACCTCTTCCAGAGGTTTCAGATTTGACAAGGAATCCAAATTCTTCTTTGACATGGATGGCCATAAACTTTGGCATAGGAATGCAATTAAGTTAGAAATCCATATAGCCAGGGACATGCTTACAGAGTGGGATAGTGCATTGGCACCTTAAATGGGCTTCCAACATAATTTCAGGTGAGCTTATGATGCTAACTGTATACTCAAGCCCCAAAAAAATCCAACTTCACCAATCAATCTCAATTCTACATTGAGGTAAATGGTTTACTTGCCCTTAGATAAGTTGGAGCAATCAAAACGTAAGATAAGTTTAACCGAAATCTTCATATTTCATAGCTCCAAAATAAATAAAATAACCGTGTAACTTCTTTTCCATTTCTAGAACTTCATCTCATAAGCACAATACATCTCAATAAACTTTATCCTCACAAACCAAATTCAGTTTTGCTAATGAGCCACAGTACTATCTTAATACATCAAAAAAATTCTTCACAAAATATAGCATGAGCTACTCTTTCATCTAAATGTTAGGATCTTCCCCTTTCAGTTGAGTTTTTACAACTCTTGGTTACTTAAGTTCCTAGAAAAATTTCGAACTAGTTGTCTATATGCAAATATGCAATTAAGTTATGCTGCATTTTTTCTTCTCTTCGGAAACCAATCCCCACCCCTAAACTTCTAGACCCACCTATAAATAATATTTTCCCATCTTTCAATTTCTTTGTCAATAAGGTATAAACAACATCTAAAATTGTTGTCTTTTCTTGGACAAATAAAACATATTGAACATTACATGGGGAAGTAGCAAATCAATTTTGTTTTGAAAATGGTCAAACTCGTAATAACTCAAACAACAAAAGAAAAAGGAAGCACTTAAGCACCCACCAAACTGTAGTGACTCTAACATTGGCTAGAATGACAATATTTTTATAAAATAGGACCAGTATATAACATATCAGTAACAACCTAATAAACTAGAAAAATATTGTAAACATGTTTCAATTACATGAAGCTGCATTCTATCATCAATACCTACATAAAGAAATTTACTTACTAACTCACGTGTTGAACTGCAACAAAAGAGCGAAGACCACGCTCGGCAAACTTATCGATAATGAAGTGAACTTTTTTCTTCAAATCTTCATTTAGGCCACAGAGCTCCACGATCTATTTGGTAGAGAATTTTGAATTAGGAAAATAATATAGAGGATGATTAAATATAAGTCAAAAATGTGTTCCTGTAATAGTTCAATAATTTAAGTAATCGGAATGTCAATTGAACTATTTTATTGACATTAGACGAAGTCAAGAACAAACACACATTTTTCAGTCATAAGTTTAAAATAGAAGACGTCTTGAAGTTCTTCATGCATCATTTTAGCCACCATACATAAGTATGTACTATATTACTTTCGAATTCCTTACATTATAACCACTATTAGTGTTATTGGCAGCTGAGAATGTGACTATTTAAATTAAAAACAAATCGCCTAACCTTGTTAAATCATTAAATTCTATCCAAGATCACCATAGATGTAGGCTATAAATAATAATAAAAAGCTAAATAAAAAATTAACTTGAAGGTGTCATCAACTCACATGGTAAAAATACAATAATAAACATTCATATGACCTCAATGCACATATTTATATTGAAACTCTAAAGCAATTAACAACACCCCAATCAAAAAATCAAGGAACCTGGATGACTTTAATCGAGTAGAGACCTGAGAGCGTCCTGTCTTTAAACACAATGTTGTGAGTAATCATAGAAGTACTGCACCTAACATATAATTAAACAAAAACAATTAAAAGTAAACAATTGCAATTGTTAAGTTGCCACTTATTTATCTATCTTCTTAAAAAGGTACCCAATAGTTTTCCCATGTTAGATTTTGAAAGATAGTTCACTGAAAAGTACACCATCACTATCAGTTAATATCAACAAAATTCCATCAAAAGGATCTAAAGGGTTGAAAAGGTTACCTGGTCACAATCCTCCATTGTGGTAGCTCTATTTAGTATTTTTTTTTATCACATCTCATTACAATACAACATTCATGTCATCCATGTTGAAGGATGTAAAAAGAGAATCAAATGTCTACATGAAGGAAATGAATGAATATATGACGGCCACAAAATAAAGAAAGGTATACATACACACACGAGCCAAAAAGAAAGAAATGAAAGTAACGTTAAACAAAAATGACCATACCTCTTCTGAATCAATTAGCATCCAATTTCCATCAAGTGATTCAACAAAGATTCTGCTAAAACCACAGTCTTGGCTAGAAGAAAAGACAACAAATTGGCATAAACAATTATGCATTTAATCCGATAAATTACACGACTTTAACATTGATTAAAGACTTGGATTTACCTCTATACTACATTCAAAATGCTTCTTCTTATAAAGAAATCACAAAAGCTATCTTATAACAACAATTCACGAAATAAATGCTATACCACACACCCACATCCACTCATACCAACAATCACATTAGCAGGTGACAACAATTATGGATTCATCTAAAAACTCTTATACTGCAGCTATTTGACTTATCAGAAAATAAAAATTAAATAAAAATTAAAGACATGCAGTAGGGTCTTAACCTCATTTTTTCCAGGTAAGATTGATTTCCATTCAAAAGTTCAGCAAATATGCAACCAAAAGACCACATGTCAACAGCTGAACTATATTCGAGGCTATAAGAAGCAACTCTAGAGACCTATTACATATACACATATAACACTTGTTACAGATATAATCGATTATTGGACCCCCTAAGCTTTTGTGACACAGTTGTTCTCAAACCTTAACATGGCTAGTGGAGTTCAATCCCTATTGAATATTTTCTCGAATAAAATGACAATCAACTTAAATGTGTTTAATCCTCTCATAAAAAAACTAGATTGAGCTTCATCTTATATTTTCACAAATCATTGAAAGCCATTTCTAAGTGTTTCAAGTGGTCTGCAGCCTTAAAGCTTTTTACCGTCGATATATGTCTAAATCGTTCTCTCGATTTCTCTGCGAAATTTTATTCAGTAGCCTTTAATAAGTTGTCCTTACAATATTTAGCCCGAACGACATTACTTTGTAGCAATATAGTCTCCACTCTATCACGAATGCGGTATATTCCTCGTCAGGCCCATGCATAGGGATTTAGTTATATCCCGAATATGCATTCATGAAACTTAACTGTTCATGTTCCACTATAGTATCTATAGCTGATCAATTATAGAGAGCGGAAAGCTGTATTTTGAACAGGTGTTGTTTATGTCCGTAAAATCTTAACAGGTTCGCCATTTTCGTTGTTATTGGGCACTAGGACTGGATTGCATACACAAAATGGATAACAAGTGTCGCGAATAAATCCATTTTTCAATAGCTTATCCACATCGCTTTTTAGTACCTCATACTTTTAGGCACTCATTGGTTGACGTCTTTCTATTTTGGGTTGGATCTTTGGATCAAGTTTCAAGGCGTGATAGGGAGCCTTTAGGTCAATTCCTATCATGTCTGTATGCTTTCAAATGAACACGTCTAGGTTCGTGGCTACGAAATAATTTAGCAGGCTTTTTATAAGTTCACATAACTTTAGGCTCGTATACGGATGTACCCCTTAACGATGTCATAATTCATATATCCGTGGTGAGTCTGGGGCTCCTTTCCAATCTTCATTAACAGAGTGGTCTGTTCATGTGAAGGACTTGACCTCCTCTAGTAAAGTGATGAAGAGACAATGCAGAAATTTGAGGGTTGTTCTTTCGTATCCGATCAAATGCTCCTTCATATAGTACATTTTTTGTACTTTCATTAGCTAGAAGCATGTGATGAAGATTTTCACTCGCCATCATTACACGGATCATGACCACTTCTTCCTCAGCGCCTGAAATTTTAATCCTATACTCTATAGATATAATTGAAGAGGTTAGAGAACGGATGTTACCTATGAATTTACTTTTTTTTTTCCCTACAGTCCTGTTTCCAGATTTTGTATTTTCGTACATAGAGTAGCACGTTCTGTCATTAATGCCTTTATGTCTTCAGACATCCTCCGAAGACTTTTCACAGTTATATTTTCTCTTATATTGGCCTCAATATTACTATTTTTCGAGTTTCCACTACTTGGTACTGCAAATGCTGGGTGATCTCTTTTTGCTCGTTTCATTTTCCTTCACTTCGTGTTCTTTTAGCAAGAGTGTAGAATTTTATGGTTTACTTTGTTCAACTTGCCATGGATGGCACCAATTTGTTGACGTTAAAAACTGGATTAAATGATTTTATTGATAAACAATTATAATCAAAATCAATGTAAATACAATTAAAATATCCTTTCACCTAACTATGAGATCCACATCCTAAATTTACTAGTCAAGATGAAAAAATTAAATCAAGAGGAGAAATAGATATTTGAGAGGAAGATTTTTGAATTGCATACCCTCTTCTTCAAATGTGGAGGGATATTTATAGATTTTCCCTCCATGCGTTGGGATAGTTTGGTAATTCTCGTGTTATGCCAAGTCGCCAATCTTTATTAAATATTTTCTAACGGATTTTGATTATGAATCATGCTTTATTTGTTTGCCCATGTGTGCTTTGTTGACAGTCTGTAGCCGCATGTCTATAGTAATTTCTTTGAATCCTTTGGGCAAACTTTTTGCTTTTTCCTACTTTCCTACGTTGCATTCTACTTTGCTAAAGGGGAATCTTGCGAGGTACCTTACCTTGTTCAACAAAAATAGTTCCATATTTCCTATTCCAACTAGAAGCTTGGTTCTTATTTTCATTCTCTATGTATATTTTCCTACGATCCATATTCTACGCAATGCTTTATTAAACTTCCGTTTTCTGTTTGCTTGAAAGCTAAGATAGAGTTGTTGATGACATGCAGGTGACCAAATGGTGTTCTTCATCTTGAACATAATTGAGCTAATCGGAGTGTTGATGAAATTCAAGCCGTTTTTAGTTCAACGGAGACAATGATTACTTCTCTTCAACTACAATCCCCGGACACAACCGACTAGTTGTTCCGTATAATAATTCATTGTCATATTAGAAGTAATTCTCTTAAAATCTCTGTCTATTGAATTTGCTGATGTAATTGTGAGATAGAATCATTCTCAATGATGGCTACGATTATAATGGATTCTTCATAATACAGTTACGCTACAACTTTTGTGCCCTTGAAATAACAGATTAAGTTGCATGACAAATCTCTTTTTTGTGACAAAGAAGCTTCAGCAAACATAAGTTGTGTCTAAAGAGTTTTCTAAAATGGGTGTGAAAATTTACTTTTCATTTTAAAGATGCTCTCTAAACATAAAGAGACTCTTAGATATGCTAGTAAGCTTGTTCAAGGCTTTTCTATAGTTACAATGTCTTTTTTTTTTTTTTTTGTTAGTATGGAGTACAGGCACTAAGATTTAAAATATCAAACTTTTTTTTCATATTTCTTTATTTTATTCAATTAATGGTTTTTATTATTTTTTATGAATAATAAATTTATTCAAACAAATATGTACATTTTTGTTGATAAGTTTGACATTGTTGTGATGTGACAATTTTTTGCACATTGATTTTTACTACATTTTAAATAATCAATAGCACATTTTTCGAAAACCCTTGAAGTATCAAATTTAATGTACACAAAGTGTATACAATTAGCTTAATTCTTCAAACAATTTGGTAGGTTAGGATGCAGCTATGTAGACGTGTAGTCAGTTACTCCAAAAAACAAAAAACAAATAATGAAAAAGGAACAATAATTGTATGCAATGCAACAAGGGGAAAAAACAAAAACTGAAATCTATGCAAGGATATTTGTGTTTACCTCGTATATTTTGGAGATGGGTGTCTAATTTCTTTTGTTCTTCCATAAATACAAGGAAAAATTGCAACAATAGTATCTCATCTTTTCAATTTTTGCAGACTTTACCGTAACCGTCATTTTGTGTCAGCGAAAGTTTATAACATTTCATAAATATGCATCTGAGATCCATCTGGATGGAAATTATCCAAACACTGTCGTTGACTGGAAAACTAAAATATGTGGTATTTTGACAATTTTAAGAAGGGCAATTTCGCCAAACATATATTAATCATTAAAATCATTAAAACTCAAAAAAAAAAAAAAACTCATTCCCTTATTCAACACACCCATTCCCACCCCCACCCCCTACAATGTTGAAGCCACTTTCATGGCATCACTCAATCATTTGCTCTCAAACACCAATTTTACTCATTTTCCCTCTTCATTTATCTCTTATTTCATCACCACAATCCAAATGAAAGAGGACCTTTATTACCCCCAATTTCCTCGACAAATCTCAACAAAAATAAAGAAACAGATCAAAAAAATTTCAAGAAAAAAACCTAAAAAGCCAAAACGATTGAAACTAGAGTAGTTGATCTTTTTCGTAGAGATTTAACCACAATATATGTGATATTTATATTCTCTGCTCTTTCTCCTTCATATCTAAACTCATTGGAACATAAGTAATCTAGAAAAGAAACATATTTGCAGAGGGTGGATTTGGTTTTGGTTTTGATATAGTGGGTTGAGTTAGATTTGGTTTTGGCATAGTGGGGTTGGATAGTGTGGAGCAGATGAACAGTTCATGTTATTTTTATTTTTATTATTGTTTGTTTTAATTATTTTAAGAGAAAAAATGAACTGAAAAAAATATTATATAGACGAATGTTCCTCCTTAAAATGGTCAAAATGCCTCATTTTTCAGGTCACTGACAGTGTTTTGGACGGTTTATGTCTAGATGGACCCAGGTGCATATTATGAAAGGTTGGAGACTTTTGCTGGCACAAAATGAAAGTTATGATAAAGTCTTCAAAATTTGAAAAAGTTAGGGACCACTGTTGCAATTTTTCCTAAATATAATGAAGAAATAAAAATTTTGAGTAAACTTAGTTTGTCTTTTAAGGTTACAACTCCATTCAAAGTCGATGGAAAAAATTTTAAATCAAAGTTTAATCAAAACAGTGGGAAGGTGAGTGGCGGAGGAAAATCTTCCACTTAAGGAGGGTGGCTAAAGGTAGGTGAAAACTCTTTCATAAAAAATTACTACATTAGACAATTTCAAGTTTAAGCTTGGCACAAAATTATCTACTGAATATAATATAATTTCAAATTCAGCATGGACCCTATTGGCCCCATGTTAAATCTACCGCGGGAGAGAGCGGGGATGCCATATTAACTACCCTCTACGAAGAACGAGGCTCATGTAATTTCGAGGCCAAGTAACTCTGAGGCGCCCTCCTAGGTCCGAGGCTCCTCAACCAGTGACGGCCCACGTGCAAAGATTGAAGATCTTTTTCGAATGATTGATTTGACCTTTGTAAAAAGTGTATTCGTGTCATGTCATGTCAATGTAAGAATATTAAATGCTTTGAAAAGCTAGGAAGATCAACTTGATGGCTAGGATTTAGTGCTTCGGCCGAGGGGATAAGGACACGTGTAATTTCATCTAAGGGTCACCATTCCATTTGTAACACTACAAATACCCCCATCATGTAACAATTGAAGACTAATGCAACTTTAGATACTTGAAGCAATCTATTTTATTCTCTCACTGGTCCATAATAACATCGAATTTAATTCTTAATGATTGATTATCATTACACAATCGTGTTCCGGATATCTCGTCGGAACCTGAACGGAAACGTCTCGTGTCGTTGAGCTTCTCTCATGTCCAATCTTGGAGTGATCTCGACCGTTGATCTACCTTTGCGTGTTGGATCTAGTTTGCGCAACCCTAAATAGTTTTGGCATCCCCTTAGAAAAGGGATTTGTTCTTGAAAACAGAATAAGATGAAGCCCCCAGAGTTAGAAAATGATTCAGTTGTGAACTTAAAAGGAGATGAGCTCAGATGGAGACGCACCTCCCGGGCGTGTGAGGGAAAGCGTTGACGAAGTCCCTGCCACAGTTGCGTTTGTAGGTCGGCGTCGACCTCACCACCATCACAGATGAGGTGTTATGAGGATGGTAGCTCAACTCACCAGGGAAATGTCCACCATAGCAGCCAACATGAGGAGTATTACCCACCAAAACATAGCTATATAGGAACTATTGAGGCAGATGCAAAGTTAAGGAGGTTATTCGATCCCTCCCTTCGCACCCCAACAACGGTACATGTAAGGGGATGAGGTACAAAGTCAGAGAGTACATCCTCCTAGACACACCAGAGAAAATGACCCCCTCAAAAGGGAAGTGAAAGTCGACATCTCATCCAATTATGCATCTGGCCAACCCACCGATGCCCCTTTCAATATGGAAGATAACTTTTCCCCAGAACATGAACCCGAAACTAGGACTTAGAGATCTAATAGTGTGTTTGACAGGATCAGTCCAGCGAAGCCAAGGCCCAGATAGCCTCAACAACCCCTTAAGCCTAGGAACATACCTCAGTCCCCACCTCCTGAGACTTGGCAACTGGAGGAAAGGTAAGAATATGCCCCCCGTGTTGCCCTACCAAGTAATAGGCATAGAATGAAGAAAGAGGAGGCGATGAACCAAGCAGGCCCCTCTGCTCAACTAACTAGATATAAGGTAGATGAAAACTATGATACAGATGGGCCCCAACGATATTGTGATTTGGATGATGATGATGATGATGAGAACTTGCCCTTCTAGTGGGAATTAAGGAATGTCCAGGTACCAAACCACTATGTGATGCCTGAAATACCAAGGTATGACGAGAGAGGCGACCCAGCTAAACATCTTAACAGCTACAAGACACACATGAGCCTGAGATTCGCTACCCTCGCTGTAAAATGCAAGGCCTTCCACTTAACTCTTAGTAAAGTGGCTGAAATTTAGTATAGCAGGCTACCACCCAGTAGCATCAGGAGCTGGCCAGAGTTCAAGAATACATTCTTGAAGAGATTTGTAGTAAGCAAGGAAGGAGAGGCCCTTATTCAGCGCCTCCAGGACATAAGGCAACAACCTGAAGAATCTCTGAAAAGCTTATTGTATCATTTTATCGATGAGATGACATATTGTGTTCAAGTTACCAACCGTGAGGCCCTTTCTACACTACAAGGAGTCCTCAACATGAATATACTATTTTGGAGAGATGTTCAGAACTAGGACCTAGCAACTTATGATGCGTTGCTAGAAATATTGAGACGGGAAATTATCAATGAAGAGTTGATCGATCACAGGAATAGGGCCAGTAGAGGTCTCCAGCCTCAGCAAAGATAACGGGGGAGAGGACCTATCTCCAACCTGATTGATTACCAATAGAACCAGAATGGCAACGAGGCTGCCCCCAACTCAAGACAGACCCTTGCCACAGCCACCTTAAATGTGGTGCCCATGTTGGCTTACTAAAATGTCACACTCGAGACCAACATCCAAAGAACTGAATCAATGCAACAGGCCCCCCAAAGGGGACGACGCCGAGGGAGAGGTGCTGGACCTAGGGATAGGCCAAACCCCCTCGAATACTGCGCGTATCATCATTCCTACAGCCATGACATGGCAAACTACAGAGATATGGCCCACATCCCAGGCGGACAAGCCCCTAAAACGATCAACGAAACGATTCACGATAGAGAAATAGGCCCCTACCTAGGCATGAACAGCTGCCTAGGAGTGACGAGGCCGCACCTCGCTACCACAATGTTTCTCCTCGATGGAAGAAGGAACATGAAGAAAAAAGTTCAAGGGATGAACAACAAAAAGGCCGTGGAATCTGAGTAGATAACACCTCCATACAGGAGATCGACACAGTCTTTGGAGGCTTTTACGTTGGTGGATAAACAAGAAACTCCCAAAGGAATTATGCTAGAGAGACAAAAGGCCTCCCATTGACCAGTTACATATTTAGTAAAGGGCAGCTCCAGAAAGTTTCAGGTACCTTCTATTGTGTTCACCCAAGAAGATGCAGAGGGAGTTCACTTTCCTCAATGCGATGCCCCTGTGGTAAGGGTCGTGGTGGCTCAAATTGGGCTAAAACGAATGCTAGTGGATAACGACAGCTCCTTCCACTTTGTATTCGGGGCTGCGCTTGAAAAGATGATTTTATTTCATGAGTTAATCCCATTCTCCACGCCCTTGTATGGCTTAACCGGAGATAGCATAATTCCAAGAGGTAAAATTACACTCGCAGTAGAGATGGGGGAACCATCTCGATTGGCCTTGAAGTTCATGGAGTTTCTAATAGTTGATAGTAGGTCAACTTACCATGGAGTATTAGGGAGGCCTGCATTGAAAGATCTAGGAGTCGTCACCTCCATCCACCATATGTGCATGAAATTTCCTACAAATTATGGAGTGTCAACGGTAAATGGTGACCAAAAAGGAGCCCGATAATGCTACTTAAACTCCATCAGAAAGGCCGAACCCAGGGATACTAATATGATAACTAGCAGTGTTGACATGGACATTCCCAAGAAGAGACCTACATTTGATGAGATTGACCCTCGCATTATCGAAATTGAGTCCCAAACAACCCCAATGGAGGAGCGGAATGCTTCACGGTTGACTCGTTGAACCCCCACCAAGTTGTTATAGGTAGGCAGGGGCTAACCCCAGAATTTAAGGAAAAACTCAAAAAAAAAAAAATTGTGCGAGAATCGGGATGTCTTTGCTTGGAGGCATGAGGATATGGTAGACATCGACCTCGGGGTCAGTTGCCACCATTTGAAAATTGATCCTAAGGTTGCCCCGCACAGACAGAAATAAAGAGCTTTGAATCCGGAACGATGTGAGGACTTGAAGGAAGAAGTACGGAAGTTAATCAAGAATGGCTTCATCATGGAGGCCATCTACCCAAAGTGGGTCTCCAATCCGGTCTTAGTGAAGTAGCATAACGGGAAGTGAAGGGTATACATCGACTTTTCTGACCTTAACAAGGCTTGTCGTAAGGATACATTTCCACTCCCGAGGATAGATCAACTGGTAGACTCCACCGTCGGACACGAGTCTCTGAGCGTCATGGATGCCTACTCCGGCTACAACCAAATTTCCATGTATTCTAGTGATGAAGAGCCGCCTCCTTTATCACGGATAGGGGACTTTACTGCTATAAGATGATGCCCCTTGGGTTAAAGAATGCCGAAGTCACTACCAATAGCTTGTGAATAAAAATTTGTCGACTTACTCGGCAACACGATGGAGGTCTACGTGGATGACATGCTTGTCAAAAGTTTAAAGGCTAGTGACCACATAACCCACCTCAATGAAGCCTTTCAAATCTTACGAAGGTATCGCATGAGGTTGAACCCCCCTCAAGTGTGCGTTTAGGATGGCGTCAACAAGTTCGTGGGGTACATGGTCAACCAAATGGACATAGAGGCAAATCCAGAGAAATTACAAGCACTGATTGAGATGAGGTCTCTTCAAAAGCCAAAAGAAGTGTAAAGCCTAACCGGTCAGGGTAGCTGCTTTTAGTCGCTTTATCTCAAAAGCTACCGACAAATGCCTCCCCTTCTTTAAGATTTTGAAAAGAGGAAAGCAATTCCAGTGGATAGAAGAGTGTGAAGAGGCCTTCCAGGGGCTAAAAAAGCACCTAGGGCAAGCCCCCTTCCTCTCAAAGCCCAATCTGGGAGAAGCTCTACAACTTTATTTAGCCATCTCCAATGATACCATAAGTGCAGTACTCATCAGGGAAGAGGGCTCACCTCAGTTACCGATTTATTACATTAGCAAGGTGCTGCTAACGCCTAAAACTCATTACCCGGATATGGAGAAGTTAACTTTGGCTTTGATAACTGCAACCCATAAGTTGAGGCCCTACTTCCAATCACATACCATCCATGTGTAGACAAATTTCCGCTCAAGCAAGTATTGCAAAAATATGATACCTTAGGGAGATTGTTGAAATGGGCCATGGAATTGAGCGAGTTTGAAATCCTCTTCAAGGTAAGAACCGCCATTAAGGGCCAAGCCTTAGCAGACATCGTGGCAAAATTCGCCAATGTCCCTGAAGTGGACAAAATAGGAGCCTGTCGAGTCTCCCACGTGGAACCCATTTGTGGACGGCTCGACCGGGAAAGCAGGCTCAGGCGCAGGTGTGGTAATAGTGAGCCCCGAGGGTCATAAGTTGAACTACGCCGTACGATTCGGGCTTAAGGCCACCAACAATGCGGTCGAGTACGAGGCACTCCTTGCCGGCCTGAGGTTAGCTAAGGAAATGCAAGTGAAGAGGTTGCTCATCAACACTGACTCCCAACTCATTATAAGACAGGTTAATGGCAACTTTGTAGCCAGGAATAAAGCCATGACCTGCTACCTCATGCTGGTAATGAGCATGCTCCCCTCCTTTGAGAAATTTGAACTGACTTAGATCTCACGCCAATACTTTGTCTAAGCTGGCTAATAGTAAGGATTCTGATTTGTTGACGGTGGTGCGGATCGAGCACCTCTCGAGGCCATCCACCTCTACAGAAGAAGTGATGTGGGCGGGAAGAACCCCAACTTGGATGCAACCCCTCATGGCCTATCTCAAAGATCGAATTTGACCAGACTATAAAGAATAGGCCTGTAAGTTAAGAAGGATGCCCACACATTTTGTGCTAGTGGATGATACTCTCTATAAGCATGGATTCTCTTCGCCTCTCCTTAATACCCCGCGAGATCCACGAAGGTGTTTGCGGTAATCACTCAGGACGACTCGCTTTGGCAAGAAAAGCACTGAGGTAGGGATTCTATTGGACCACCTTGAAAAATGATGACATTCAATTTGCTCGAAAATATGATAGATGCCAACGCTTCTCCCATATCCAAAGACAACCCTCCCAGGAGTTGACTGCAATGTCCAGCCCTTGGCCCTTCATCAAGTGGGGCGTTGACCTCATTGGCCCTTTACCCAAAGGTAGAAGAAGTGCTAAATTTTCCATTGTTGCAATTGATTACTTCACAAAGAGGATAGAAGCCGAACCTCTGGCAAAGATTACGGAGGCTAACACCTTCAAGTTTCTGTGAAAAAAACATCATATGCCGGTTTGAGATTTCCCACTCGATCATCTCAGATAATGGAAAGCAATTTGACAACAAAAAGGTAAGAGACTTGTATGAGGAGTTGGGAATTAGGAAGTACTTTTCTACTCCTCATCACCCCCAGGATGATGGGCAAGTCGAGGCTGTGAATAAAACTATAAAGCACACTTTGAAGAGGAAACTTGACACAGGCAAGGGATCCAGGTAGATGAGTTGCCATAGGTATTGTGGGCAATCCAAACTATAAGTAGTACCCCAACTGGTGAGACTCATTTCTCAACAACCTACGATGCCGAGGCGATGAGCCCGATAGAGGTTAGATTACCTTCCCCCCAAAGGCTACATTTCAGCAAGATATCAAATGACGAGCTCAGGAGGTGTGAGCTTGATTTCCTTGAAGAAAAAAAAGGATGAATCCCAGTCTAGATTGACAATGTATTAAAGGAAGATAACTCGATATTATAATACTAAAGTGAAGAAGAGGTCATTCTGAATAAATGACTTGGTGTTTCGGAGAGTGTTCTTGTCTTCCAAAGACCTAGGGATAGGAACCTGGGGACCAAATTGGGAAGGACCATACCGCATCAAAGAGGAGATTCGACTGGCACCTATTGGATTAAGGACATGGATGGAAAGGTTCAACCTCATCCATGAAATGTTGAGCATTTAAGTATACATTATCAATGAATGTAACCCATAGCTGGAAGCTTTTTCCCAACCTTTGGAAATAAATAGAAGCTTTGTTTTAAGAAAGATGTCAAGCGTGGGTGCCTCGAAGGAAGTTGTCAAGCTTTTGCACTCTGAGACGTACATCACAGGCCTCCCTTTGACAAAGCTGAACGTCAAGGGAGAGGCATTTACATGGATGAATCATCCACCATGTGGGGAAGCGTGGGAACCTTGGAGAAGAGAATCGAATCCCAAAAGGGATTACTTCATTTGTATCTTCGAAGCGTACATCACATACCTCCCTTTGACAAAGCTGAACTTCAAGGGAGAAGCCTTTACATGGATGAACCATCCACCAAGTGGGGAAGAGTGGGTGCCTCGGAGAAGAGGATCGGATCCTAAAAGGGATTACCTCGTTTGTATCTTCGAGGCGTATATCACATGCCTCCCTTTGACGAAGCTGGACGTCAAGGGAGAAACATGTACATGGATGAACCATCCATCATGTGGGGATGCTTGGGTGCTTCAGAGGAAAGAATCAGGGCCCCAAAGGGACCACGTCGTTTTCACTCCAAGACGTACATCACATGCCTCCCTTTGACGAAGCTAAATGTCAAAGGAGAAGTCTTTACATGGATGAACTATCCACCATGTAAGGAAACAGGGCGCCTCAACTTCGTCAAAGGTCAAAGTTATTTGAGTAAGCTTATTCGAATTACAATTAAGTTGAATCATCAAGTTATTTGAGTATGCCAATTCAAAGTCAAAGTCCAGTTCAGTTGAAGTTCAAATGGTAGTTAGTTTTGGTTAGTCAATTGTCGAGGCCCTTTTACTTTGAAGAAAAATAATAAAATCACAAACAGTACAAGACTTGTGAAAAGTTTTCATCCATTAAACAAAAGATATTTACATAAGTAGGCCAGAGGCATTACAAATAAGGTTTAAATACTAATTTGACCAGATATTTACATACTAATCTACTGCTGAGGTGGCCCAGAAGCCAATGCCTCAGTGGCGGATGTTTCGGTTGCCACTTGTTGAGAAGCCTCTTCAGGAGGGACTTCATCTTCAATGGCTTCATCAGAAGGGGTCTGAAGCACCTCTTCGATAAATTCAGCCCTAAGCTCAAAGGCGTCAAGATCTCGATAGAGCTCCTCAACCCTTTCCACCACTTCAGCATAAGCGAACTTCCTTCAGTAGATGGCGAAGCACTTGTACTCCTTAGTCAAGTGGAAGTTGGCAATGTAATTCTTCACCGCCACCTCACCAGCCTATGAGCCTTAGCTTAAGCTTTTTTAGACTCATCCACGTAGTATTTAATTTGGCTCTCCATAAATTGGTTCACATCCTTCCACCCAGCAAGTTTGAGGTTGACCTTCTCGAGAGCCTCTGTAATGGGCTTTTGATGGTTGTTTGAAGTTTCAACCTTCTTTATTAAAGAAGCCACTTCGCACTGAGACTCATATACTTCTTTCTTTAAAGCTTCAATCTCAGCCAATGTAGAAGATAGCTTGGCTTCATCTTCGACTTTTTGGGCTCTCACCACCTCAGCTTTGGCCTTGATCCTCCTCACTTCAGCCTCTGCAGCAGCTAGATTGTCTACTGAGGGCCTATTCCTTCTTTAAATGTCAATTAAAACTTCCTGACATTAGAGGACCATCCCAAAGGCCCTAAAACTTTAGCTCACCAAGGTGGCAGTGAGGTCCACTGCATCACAGGTCAACTTTGCCCTTTTTAGAGACCTCCGAGGCTGAAGTCGTTCTCTTCCCAGCCTCTACACTAGCTTTCATCGAAGACTCCAGAAGCTTCGGCTGCGGGGGAACCCCCTTCCAATATGGGACACAGTGGTTCAAAGCCTGCTAAAGATCCACTCATGTGGACAAGCTTCCTCTTCTTTTGGGGCTCCTCAATTTTCTCATTTCCTTTGTCAGTGGCCCCCTGGACCTTCTTAAGAGCCTCCTTATCGCCTCCCTTTTCAATCGAGTCTTCGCTAAGGCTCTCTAGCTTTGACCTCACTTGCTTAACCCTGGGGAGAAGGGCTTCAGGGCCTTGGCACTTGTGATGGCCATGGCCTTAAGGATCATGGCCATATATGGAGCATGGTATTCTTTCTTTGCAAATTTGTCTGCAAACATTAGAGGAAAAGTTAGAAACATGCATAAAATGAAGGTAAACTTTCAAAGAAAAAGAACTTCATACCCTTGGAGGCCATCAATCCGAAGTCGATGAAGTATATGTTCCTATCGATTAGATGTTCAAAGCTTCGGAGCCTCGGAGATCGTTTATAGATATCTTCAATTACTCCATAGTCCCTCGTGGAGCTCGTAACGTGATTCGGAATCTACAAACAAATCAAGAAAGGATTAGCACAAGGAATTGGACATAAATTAAAAGCTATGTAGGGTGAGGCACTCACGTGCTTCGTAGTACGGGTCAGTACTGTACAAGCTGGGACGGTATCTCCCTCCACCATTTGCCACCTACCCTTCACCTAGAACCATGGCTCATTGCAATCTTTGATGGAGGAAGGAAGCCTACTACGAAGGGAACATGAGCCATCCATGGGGTGATGTAGTACTACCCCTTGGAGTCATCTTTCCCAACCACCCGGAATTGGAAGATGGTTTGGAATACATGCAGAGGCATGTTCTTGCCTAAGGACACCTCTTCCAGATGAAGTAGGCCCCAACTAATTGACTCTACTGATTTGGTAGAATTTAGGTGGGGGACAACATGGCATTCCTTGCCTAAGGACACCTCTTCCAGATGAAGTAGGTCCCAACTAATTGACTCTACTCATTTGGTAGAATTTAGGTGGGGGACAACATGGCGTTCCTCAACACCACTCTAAAGAAGGGATGCAGAGCCAGATACACTCCTGCTTTGAGCAGGAATTCACTAATAGCCACACATCTCAGCCTTGAAAAATAGGCTCGTTCGTAGGCCTCTAGGGCTATCATTTCTACGTAGTAAGGTATACAATATTTTTCCTTAAGTTCTGCTAGTGTGGTGGAGGTCACAGATGATGGAATTTTGGCAGCCCCACAACCCGCCTCGTAATCTATGGGCTCCTCACTCATACTATAATAGTCTCCTGACCCCCCAGACACAGACTTGTCCCCAAACCTAGCCACGGTGATTGCCCTAGACGCCTCGAAGGCCATGATAGTTGAAGAAAATGGTGAAAATTTACAGAAAGTTGAACAAAGATTTTGAAGTCCCTTTCACAAGGGAATACCTAAAGAAGAAATGAGATCTACAAACTTGCCGGAGAACAAAAGAATGCCGAAAAACTTCTAAAGGACGGAGAGCAAGAGAGAATTCGAAGAATTTTTTGCAAAGGTAAAATTTTCAAAATGGCATGATTTTGGTTTTTATACGAGGAATTGAATCTCAGCCATTGGATCGAGGCCCAATTAATCTGAAGCGTCCAATCTTGTGATGAATCCTAACCGTAGAATTCAAAAGGTTTGTGCCCCCAACGCCTCAGATTGCGTCGTGAGTATCACGCAATAACGCGTGAATACTTTCCACAAAATAACGCATGCTCATCATTGGTCATCATTACGCATTTAATGTAACAGTCGTACGTGTATTGGAAGTTGTGCCGCTATGGCTACCTCGCCATGGAAACATGCAAAACAGTCAAATCATGCGTACCAACATCGAAGTCAATCAATATGAAATTCGACTACTCTCAAGTAATTCTTCCTCAGTAGTTCAGCTATAAACCTGCCTCAACTTCAATAAGAAATTCAGTCTCGGCAGTTCAGCTAAAGACCTGCCTCAGCTTCAATATGAAATTCAACATCGGCAGTTCAGCTATAGACCTGCCTCAGCTTCAATAAGTAATTTAGCCTCAGTAGTTCAGCTAAAGACCTGCCTCAGCTTCAATATGAAATTTGACCTAGACAGTTCAGCTATAGACCTGCCTCAGCATTAAAAACTTGCTTATCTCTCTTTCAACACTGCTTCAGCACCATAAATCCCTCCGTTGCAAAGTAAGCCATGCTTAAATCAACTGTTGAATTCCACGCACAGTATAAATATCTTTGCCTAGACTTGGTGGACTAGTATAATGGACTACAAACTTTAACATCATCGCTGAAGTCCACACATAACATAAATAATCATACATGGATTTGGGGGGATTATTGTTACAACCCGTTACTAGGTACTGTCACGTGGCCATCTTAAATAAGCTGTGGGATCGAACCGTCCTCTTCGAAGAATGAGGCCCATGTAATTCCGAGGGCGATGAACTCCGAGGCGCCCTCCTAAGCTGTGGGATCGAACCGCCCTCTACGAAAAATGAGGCCCATGTAATTCCGAGGCCAAGTAACTTCGAGGCGCCCTCCTAGGTCCAAGGCTCCTTAGCTAGTGACGGCCCACGTGCAAAGATTGAATTCGTGATGAAGATCTTTTTCGAATGAATGATGTGACCTTTGTAAAAAAGTATTTTTGTGTCATGTCCTATCAATGTAAGAACATTAAATGTTTTGAAAAGATAAGAAGGTCAACTTGATGGCTAGGATTTGATGCTTCGATTGAGGGAATGAGGCCACGTGTAATTTCATCTAAGGATCACAATTCCGTTTGTAACACTATTAATTCCCCCACCATATAACAATTGAAAACTAATGCAAATTTAGATACTTGAAGCAATCTGTTTTATTCTCTCATTGGTTCATAACAACTTCGAATATAGTTTTTAATGATTGATTATTATACACAATCGTGTCCCGGATATCTCGTGAGAACCCGAGCGAAAACGTCCCGTGTCGTTGAGCTTCTCCCACGTCCAATCTTGGAGTGATCACGACCGTTGATCGACTTTTATGTGTTGGATCTAGCTTGAACAAGTACGAGTAGGTCCAGTATCTATTGATAGCATTTTTTGAGGTCAACAATAAATTTCAACCATTTCTTAAAATACTATTGAAATTTCATACCTTATGTCCAACTCTAAATTTTCAGACTGAGGCATAGAATGAGCACGTTTACGGTAGAGCCAACATGTAAAGGAAGTGAGGTGATCCATTACGATATGAATTTTGATTTAAAATCTAATCGCACTTAATTAGGCCTGATTCTTGCAATTAAATCTTTAATTCAAATTAGCTAAGTAAAATAATTTATTTTATTTTACCAATTTAGAATTTTAATAAGTTTTCCAATTATTATTATTATTTAGTTGTACAAAAATACACTTATTAAAAAGAAAAAATACGTCTAAGTTCAATTCAAAAGTAAGACGAGTCAAAAGGTACAATAAAATATATATTACAATTTAATCTAACTTACTAAAACTTTTATTAAATTTAAATTAATAAGCACGTCGATCGTGTAGGGCATTCAAGACACATTCCACTGTAAAAATATAATTAGTTACAATAAAGATAATTATATAATTTAAGTAGTAAATGCAATATTAATGTATAACCTAAATAAACATGATAATCATGAAAATTAAGTACGTTGCGATACAGGGTTGGTTCTTGACTTTTCCGGTATGGTCTAGCACGGTTTTCATGACATTAGAAAATACACACAGATTAGTATTTTTAACCACTTTTTACTCTTAAATTCATTTTGTAATTTTATTAACGGTAATTGAAGTTTGTAAAGAAATTATAGGTTGATCCTTAAAGTAAATTCTAACTCGTTAAGTCAGTAAAATTATTTAACATTACATCACAAGTTTAGAATTTTTTTTGACTCATTTTGTCTTTAAAGTTAATTAATGTTACACCATTGATCACTCTATTACTTGAAATTTATGGTAATTTCCTGAACTTTTCATAATGGATATTTTTCATTTTAAATGTAGCATGCACTTCGTGTGGTGACTAGTGCCTTAGCAATTTGTACTCGTCAATATTTAATAAGCGCCATATACATTATTTTCAATAATCGAGTAAACTAGTGGTGTTGTAGTTCATGCTATACCAAGAAAATGTAGTGCAGTATATATTCACCAAGCAAAACCATCATGCAAATGAACATGCACTATAAATTAAATTAATTCAAATTGCAATTAATTCGAAACAGTAATCGAAGAGTTATTCTGAGTACATCAAATCTACAATATTTCCTTAAGACAATTTTACTCATCTAGTGTCAGATTTTCAAGCAATTGCCTACCAAAATAGAACAGATTTCATTTCATTCCAATGACTTATCACCATATTCACCAAGGAACTGGTAAATATACTTATGATTTGTAAACTGAACTTTGGGGGGAAAAAAATGGCAAAATTTTCGGAAGGACATAATAGCAGAAAATTTAGGGAGAATATTTCTTGAATTGATTACAAAATGACAGACCAAAATGTCCCAAATATAACGTTTGGATGAGTCATTCATCCAAAAGTCATAGTCTTTTGCAAGTTGCAATTGATCAATAAATGACATGAATTGTAACATCCCGAAATTTTATAGAATAGAATTATTTGATCTAGATATTTTTTTTATATATATGTTATATATTCTTATTATTTTTGGGTCAAATAATTAGATTTTGATATAACGGTTAAAAGTGTATCAATATTAAACTCTTTTTGTAACTCGTAATTAATTAGAAGTTTTCAACACGAGAAAAAGTTATTTTGGATTAGACTATATCAAGTTGAGTATGATTAAAAGAATAATATGTTAATAGAATTGGTGGAGTTTTGCAATATTAAATGAGTAAAATTATTTTCCTCTTTTAAATCCTAGATTTTTATTTGATATGAAAGCAATAATATAGTACAATTCAAATGTCATTTTTTGAAACCAAGTCCATGTCGGCCATGTATCCTATTTTAAAATGATAAGTTTAATTATGTGATTGGTAATCAATTAAACTTGGTTTATGATTTATCGTTTTCGCTTTAATGTAAAGAAAATTAAATTTTTCATAACCCTCCAATGTTTATGAAAATTTGGGGTGTTACAATTTAGTATCAGAACCGACTATCTTTCTTGCAGAATATTTTTTTTTTAAAAAAATTTAAATAAATATTGTTCACGTGAACAGTCGGAAGTTTTCACGTGAACAGTGCCGAATAGAGCACACAGTAATCACATGAACAGTGACATTGTTACAAAATGATTTTTTTTATTTTTTATTTTTGGAGGTTAAATGTTTGTTTTATATTGATTTAAATAATGATTTCAAATTGATTTTAAATAATAATATTTTTGATGGATTTTGAATGATGACAGTTTTAAGTATAAATTGTTATTATATTATTGTCCATGTTTTAGACATACATATTTACGTGTTTAGCTCTAATTTTTTAGTGATGTATAAAAAGAAAAAGAAGAAGATATGTATAATAAACAAAATATTTTTATGAGATTTATCAGTTAAATGACAATTTTGCAAAGTTTTAAAAAATGTACTGATATGAAAAATTCTTGGCAAGTGACGCTCATTATTCGACCACAATCCAATTGATCGAATGTATGAAATGAAATGTCATTCTTTTATCATGATTCTGAGTTTCTCTTGCTTTATATTATGATATATTGTAATCATGTCAATTGTCAAGTATTAACAAATTGTCAAGTAGTAGAGGTAATTTTAAGGACGAAATTCTTTTTAAGGAGTGAAGATTGTAACGTCCCGAAATTTCATATAATAGAATTATTTGGTGTAGATACTTTTTATAAATATATGTTTTATATTCTTATTATTTTTGGGTCAAATAATTAGCTTTGATATAACAAGTTAAAAGTATATCAATGTTGGACTCTTTTTGTAGCTCGAAATTAATTAGAAAT
>CAIGRP010009796.1:0-27423 GCA_903798385.1 Fraxinus cuspidata | reverse complement strand
TGCTCTTAAGTGTTGAAATGAATGACAAGTGAGTTGGTATTTATAGTAGTCAAAACGTCCAAAATTTCAACCCAATCGGACGACCCTACCGGTCGTCTGCCACTGAACGGGACGACCAACTAGCCGTTGCGGTTAGAACGGTCAAAAAACAGACTGTTGGCGAACTAGACCGTTGAGTTTGACTTTTTTTTTAAAGATATGATCTAAATTCAAGTATACTTTGAAAAATTAATCTTACTTTTGATCAAAAATATTTTATGCAAGTGATATCAAAATAACTCTTTGTGCACAAAATAATTTTTAGCTATTGTTATTCATTACTAAATATCAAAGTGATATACCTTTACATATGATCTTGAAAGCATAGTCTTTGATCTCGCTTCAAAGCTTCTCTTGATCTTGTTCTTTTTTATGAGCATGATTTGATAGTCTTGATTATGATCTTTTAAACTCTCGTCTCAAATGATTTGACTTGAATGCTTCACTTTCACTTTGATCTTCATTTCGAGTCTGATTTATGATGTGTTGATTTTGACAATGCTTTATTGATTTTAACGTTGAACTATCATCACTCAAAATCAATTGTTAGAAATAATATTAATCTTGTTTGTTATGATCAAAACATTAAGGATGAAATCAACCTTAGGTCAACAAAAGTGATGAATTTGAGTGGAACTTTCCAAGTGATTATAATTATAGAAAAGTTACCTTCGGTGTGGACATATTTCAAGAATTACCTAAAGCACTAGCGAAGGGAAATGAACATTGAAGAACTGATTGTTAGATTTCGAATCAAAGAAGACAACCGAAATTTAGAAAAGAATAAGTTCTATCATGTTAGGCTAAAGTCAATGTTGCTGAGCATAGTCAAATTTCTAAGACCTATAAGAACGAGTCTAGGCCATCTAGTGACAAAGGGGCCAAGTTGGAACAGAAATGTGGAATTTCTAAAAGGAAATTTAAGGAAAACGCTTCAACTGTGACAAAGTGGGTCATAAGTCTTCGAAGTACACATTGCCGAAGAAAGAAGTAAATGTGGTTGACTGCATGACCCATGATGTTCTCACAGCCATGATTTCTGAAGTGAATATGATGTGTTCAAACCCAAAAGAGTGATTGATTGACATTGATGCTACGAGACATGTGTGCTATGAGAAAGAGTTATTTAATGCATTCGAAGCAATTGGCAATAGAGATAAGTTGTTTATGGGAAATTCAGCAACTTCTGAAATCAAATGACGAGGAAATGTGGTTCTGGAAATGACTTTTGAGAAAGAGCTGGTTCTTAACAATATGTTTTATGTGCTGAAAATCAATAAGAACCTAGTGTCCGAGTCGCTTACAAATAAGCATAGTTTATGCATTATATTTGAGTCAGACAAAGTTATTTTGTCTAAAAGTAAAATGTTTGTCAGTAAATGTCACGTTTTTATGGTATGTTTAAATTGAATGTAATAGTTGTAAAGCCAAAGATGAATAAATTTAATTATCTTGTTTACTTGCTTGAATCTTCCAATTTGTAGTATGGTAGATTATGACGTGTTAATTGTGACACTTTACATTCATTTGTTATCTTGAATTGCATACTCACGTTTAATATTGATTCTAAACATACGTGTGAAACTTGTGTTGAGACAAAATTAAAAATGTCATCATTTAAATCAATTGAATGAAATACAAACCACTTGATTTAATTTACAATGACACGTGTAATTTAAAATTTGTACAAACAAAGTATTTTATTACTTTTGTTTATGATATCACAAAATATTATTTGTGTATCTGCTTAAAAGACGAAACTATAGAGAAAATTGTTTTTTATAAGAACAAAGTTGAAAATCAATTAAATAAGAAAGTTAAGGTGTTGAGAAGTGATCGAGTTGGTGAATATGAAGCATCATTTTCAAAATTCCTTGAACAATACAGAATTATACTCGAAACCACAACACCTTATTCTCCTCAACATAATGGTGTTGCTAAACAAAAAAATCGTACCTTAAAAAAATGTGAATGCAATGTTAGTAAGTTTTGGGTTTGAAATTATATGGGAGAAGTTGTATTATCGACAAATTACCTTTTAAATAAGGCGACTTGAAAGAATAAGAAATCCCTTATAAGTTATGGAAAGAAAGAAAGTCTTCATATAAATACTTATAAGTGTCTTGGTATATTGCTAAAGTGGCTGTTCAACATAAAAAATGTGAAGATAGACCCGAAAATTGTAAATTGTATCTTTATTGGCTATGCACATAATAATAGTGTTCATCGGTTTCTCATACATGATTCTAAAATTTCGGATATATGCAAAAACACGATAATAAAATTGAGAAATGCTTCGTTCTTTAAACATGTAAATAAATACAAATTCAAATGGGAAGCAAGCTCTTCTACAAGGACGTATGAAAATAATATTGGAAATAATCAGGAACAAGAGATAGAAGAATATTTTGAGTTTGAACTAAGACGTAGCAAAGGAGAAAGGACAGCAAAATCTTATGATTCTAATTTTTTGACCTATATACTGGAAAGTGAGCCTCAAAATTTCCAAGAAGTTGTGAACTCTTTGGAAGAACCTTAATAGAAATATGACATTAAAAGTGAAATAGATTCAATTTTGTAAAATCATACATAGGAGCTGGTGGATTTTCTTCCAATAAGTAAACTCTTAGGCTACAAATAAATTCTCAAAAAGAAAAATAAAAATAGATGGAAGTGTCAAGAAGTATAAGGCTAGATTGGTGATAAAAGGTTACAGACAATGTGAAGGTCTTGATAACTTTGATACATATAAACTCTGTAATATGTGAAAGAAAGTTATATTATCAAATTGAAAACTCAAACAACTTTTCAACAAGTATTAAGTTTAAATTTTGTCGAGAGTGTATATGTTATATAATTTTGTATCACGGGGAAAAAAAATAAAAAAATCATATCACAAATAGAAAGGGGAAAAAAAGATAATAAAATACCGGTGGGGTCTGTGGGATTATGTTGAAATGAACCTCAAAATAAAATAGTCCAAGAGTCTTTGCGTGACGATTTGGTCAAGCCTCAAAAGAACGAAGGAGAAAGAAAACAAAACACAAGAAAAAGTTATATCATTAAAGTTTTATTCATGGATATATATATATATATACACATCAACGAAAAGAGTAAAATTGTGGATGGAGACTAGTGATATAATTCTCAAAATTAAAAAAAAAAAAAAACTTCAAGGATTATTGGTTAATATTCTATTGAATTATTATTGTTGCAGAGGTAATATAGGTGCCCCCATCTTTTGATGATAATAGACCATATATTAAGTCCTTGTTTGGTGAGATTTAAAATCAGATTTTTTGTAAATTTTAATAAAAGTTAATGAAATATAAGGTTGAAAAGTTAGGAGCCCTATAAAATATGTGTTTAAAATCAATTATTGAATTTAATTTAAATTAAAATCTGAACTTTAATCCCTTTCAAATAAAGGCTAAATAATAAACACAACATGTCAGAATATGAAACAAGACTTTAAATTTCTTCTCTTCTAATTTTTTTAATATGTCAAATGTTATCCAGTTTATTTTAATAAATATTATTGAGTATTCGACGTGCATCTAAATTTATTTAAACGCAATTTTCATAAATCAATCATAACAATACTATAACTAAAACTTTTACATGTCTAGATATTGATTATGGTCAATAAAAATAATGCATGATTTCAAAGCGAATTAGATCACAAGTCTCTCTTTCAATATTCTTAAGCTTTTGAAAAGAAGCAATAGCATCTACATTCTTTAAAAAAGTTTTTTAATGTTCATTTAGTCGATGATAAGGGAAAAATAATAGGAAAAGTTGTAAAGCCATGGCTTCAATGTTTACATGATTGAAATATCATCACAACTACAAAACTTTTAGAGCAACATCAATTTGGTTGGTCTCCATTATTCAAGTCCTTTTTAGTTTAAAACTTGTATCATATCGAATTCGTGTGATCTAAAAGTTTGTTGAAAGATCAGTCTTGCTTGTAACATTGACATCTAATTTAGTGTATGGTTCAATCACCTACAAGATAAAGACACTTTGTCATAGAACCAATCATTTCTTTCAATGCACTTTCATTTTTTTACAATTTAATAAAAATACTTTCTAACATTTAGGTACATTTTATTGATATCTTGAGTCATTGCCAATAAACTTTAGAACTCAATAGTTTTAACGTGTTAACCTAGTTGATTGACTTATATATAATCGACTCAACAAAGAGGAATTTATATATAGAGATGCATACACGATTGGTATACGAACTTGATTGAGTGCACAACTGTGTTGTGGGCTTTTAATTGTGTGCGTGTAAAACTTATTTTTGAGATAAGCTTTACTATTTTTTGTATGTTTCAAACTTTTAGATACACGACTAAACTGAAGTACATACGCTACTCCACAAGATCGATAAACTTAGTTAATAATTTTATGTGGATTATCATTTTATTTAAGCAAGAAGATAATTGAATACGTAGTTCAACATTTTGTGCTACAAATTTGTGGACTAGTTTCGAGATTTCTATCCGTGAATTAATTTGTAATCATATATACATTCTAGCTGTCTGTGGTTTAACCCATGTCGAAATGAACATTAATCTCACTGTAATACAAATGTGTTTGTGGTTTTTATTTTGAGTAAGCATAGTTTCACGTTGAATAGAAACTTGTTTAACTTTGTTCCTGACATACTAGAATATGTAATATATTTACATAATATAAATTATATTTGTTACAATAAATTAGATATTTGATCTTAGTGAGAAATAATTCAAAGTGCATGACTCGTGTTCATCCTCTCACGTTGAATAGAAACTCGTTAACTCATGTTCCAACTTTTTTTCTGGTTCCTAACGTACTAGAACATTTATTATATTTAAATAATACAAATTTCGTTATATTTGACCTTAGTGATAAATCAGTTAGAGTGTACATGTTTATGTCGATTCTTGAAACTTGGACAGGGAGGGTAGCAAAATATTTAACGGGCCAAGATCTAAAAAATTTGCATATCCGTTTAAAAAATTTGAGGTAGGAATAGCAACGGGTCCGAGCAATCATTTTGTCGTCATTCTCGTCACAAATTTTTGAGAAGCGGAGCAAGAATCAAAATATTCGAATTTATCATTTCATTTTATTATTTTTAACACTAAAATAAAATAAAATGAAGTCCCCGTCATGTCCCGTTTATCATTGGGATGGGGCAAAACAGGAGGGTCGCGTGGGTGGGTAAAAGGCGATTTTTTTTGTTATTTCTAATTTAAGGTTCAAAGAAATTAGAGATTAGATTTGTGTAATTACTTTACGATTTTATTTACCTACAAATAAAATTTCTATTATATTTCGAATTAAAAGAATAAGAAAAAACAGCTGGTTTTCAAAGTCACTGTCGAACTCAACAATTTGAAATTATTTAACAGGTGAAACCGATTTACTGTCGTAATCAATATGATTATTAGTGAATGACAATTATACTCTCACAACCCTAGCTATTATTATCATTATATTCATAATTTTCCCTTATAAATATGTGACTTTGGTTATCAACACACACAAACCTACTTCTTTATTCTTCTTTCTTTTTCTCTCTATTTCATATATAACATGTTATCAGCACGATTTTCTTAAAATTAAAGTAAATTAGCGAGAAGATAATAATTTTTATGAGCCACATCATCTGTCACATGTACCAAAATTAATTTGGTGACACGGTAATTTTTTATATACATATGCATCGTAACGGTGCAGTCAAATTCTGATTGTTTAACATGTACATACAAAACTATATCTGGACAGTTGCAAAATCCATTTTTGAGTAAGAAGTCGAGTTTGAATTTTGTTATTGTAATTGTAATTGATGGCTTCCGCCGGCAATCAGAAAACACCAGGCGAAGGTCCGTTTAATATGTATGAATTATTATTATTTTTTTATATATCCGTCTGTATGCATGCCAATTAATTTAAGGATTATTACTTCACGTCAGTAACCAATTTCATGAATTTAGTCAATTCACGCCGATAATCAATTTAAGTCAATTCATTTGTACTAATGAATTTAATCTATTTTAATTTCACCAGAGATTGTATGCATATCTGTATTCAACACAGCTATATGTATATCCCCTTTTAGCGTGAATTTGAAGGTCTACTACATTCAACATTTTGCTTGCGTGAATTTGTTTTATATGTATATCTACTTTTTCGATTCACGTTAATTAATGGAAAAGTAAATTTTCATGTTAATATATCTACTTTTTCGATTCAATTCTGGCTAATGAACTCAAGCCAATTCACATATTCTTTGTCTTATTTCTTCTTCTTTTTTATGTTTGTAAAATATATACGTTTATGATGATTACTCTCATGTCTTTAACCTGATTAAATATTTTTAGATATTCTTTTACAAAGTTTAAATAAATAATGTATCATGTTGTTGTTCCTGAAAAAGTACAACTCTACAAATATTAACATTCAACTAGAAAACATGCTCTTGAAGAGTTGATGTTTCTAAATAATAATTTGTTGTTACTCCTAAAATAGTCCAACATTATTAGTATTCCAGATGAATATTATTTGCTACTGAAATAATAAAATGTTATAATAATATTTTAGAAGAATATTACTTGCTCATGAGGAGTATGAATTATAATTTTCAATATTTCAGTAGAATATTTACATATTGCTCTTGAAGAAGTATTAATAAAATATAACATGCTCTCAAAGTAGCTCATATTTCGAATTTATATATCATTTTTAATTAATGTTTATTCCTGAAAAAAACATATAACTCATGTTGACCACTCAATAAGTTATTATATGATTATATAATATTTAATCATATTCTTCAAAAAGTAATTGTATTTTGTTTTATTTTTTTTATTGTTTAGTTACTCAATAACAAACATCACAAAACTCGAGTTGAATTACTAAGATACCTGTTAAGTTTATAGTACAATTACGCATACTACGCTTCAAAACAAAAAGTATTTTTTGGAGTTAATATTCACCGAAAATAACGTTAATACGATATCATCTGCATCGAAGATCGTTGAAAGCACTAGAAGACCTTGTATTATTTGATCAAATAATACAAAATTACATATTGATGATGCACTTTATTAGAAATCCAAAATTAATTTGCCTAATTTTAAATATATCCGCTGCAATGAATACCACATGAGACTATACAAGAAAATAATATAGAATATCTTTGCAAAACTGTTTTTGTATCTGATCAATAAAAGAAAAACAACTCACACTCCCTTCTAACATATACTCTAAATGCATAAAAATGATCGAATCAAACATTATCACGAATTCGAAGTTAATTGACCCAATAATTTTATACTTCAACATGATCGACTTAGACATCCAAAAGCCATAATGATACATCGAAAAATAAACAACTCACATTGACATTCTCTAAAAAATCAAAAGATTCTTTTACCTAATAATTATCCATATATTGCTTGTTTGTTAAGAAAGTTAGTCATTACACCTTTGACTACAAAGATCAATATTGAGTCTGTAACTTTCTTGAAAAGAATTCGTGGAAATATATGTGGGCCAATACATTCACCATGCTGACCATTTCATTTTTTATGGTATTAATTGATAGTCACATGTTTGCTTACTTAGGACTATCTTTACTAGACTATTTGTCCAAATCATAAAATTAAGAGCTCAATTTCCTCATTACTCAATTGAGACAATTTGTCTTGATAATGTTGGCGAATTTGGATCATAAACATTTGATGATTACTGAATGTCAATTGTGATTATTATTGAACATTCTGTTGCACATGTCCATACGCCGAATGGTTTAGGGGAATCGTTTTTCAAACGTCTACAACTTTTTACTGGTCCATTACTTAAGAAAATAAAACTTCCATCTTCTATTTGGGGACTTGCCATATTACATGTAGCATCATTTGTTTGTATAAGACCAGCTGCTTATTATCAATATTTACTGTTGCAACTTGCATTTTTTCATGAACCTAATATTTTCCATTTATGGGTTTTCAATTGTATAGTCCCAGTCCCATTTCATCCCACAATGTACTAAAATGGACCCCTAACGAAGATTTGAAATTTATCTTGGTTTTGATTCACCATCTATTATTAGGTATTATAAACATTTAACTGGTGATACATTTGTTGCACGTTTTGTAGACTGTCATTTTGTTGAAATAGCTCTTCCAACTTTGGGAGGGATAAAATTACATCCTCAAAAGGTAAAATTTCTTGGAATAAAATAACTCTATCTCATTTTCATCCCTGTAGCAATCAATGTAAGTAAGAGATTAAAAAAATTATTCACTTCTAAAGAGTTGCAAATCAATTACCTTATGTATTTGTTGAGACTAGAAAGGTAACAAATTTATATATACAAGCAAAAAATAACCAGTAAAAATTGACGTTTCTATAGAACAATCTATTGTAGCAAATGAATCACAAATACTCAAGAAACATGGTTGACAAATTGGTTAAAAATAATATGTACCTCAAAAAAAAGTACAAGAGATAAATTAATCAAAAACCTCGGAAGAAGTAATATTAGAAAGATTGATCAATCAAATATTAAAAATATGGTTCTTGCAAAACCACAAGTGTTTGACAATAATGAGATTTATATAAATTATGTGTTATTTAATAAATTTTGGGAACGAAATAATATTGTTATGCATAATATTTTTGCCTTTAACATGGATTTTAAAATTATGTAAAATGAAGATCTTGAACCACAATTTGTTAAAAACCATTAACATAGAGATGATTTGCTAAAATGGAAAGAAATCGTATAGATTGAATTGAATTACTTAGATAAATGAAAAGTGTTTGGATCTGTAGTTCGAGTACTTGAAATTGTAATTCATATAGAATAGAAGTCGGTTTTTATACAGAAGAGAAATGAAAATAATGAAATTACAAATTACAAAACCCGACTTGTAGCTTAAAGTTTCTCATAAAGACCTGTAATTAATAATGAGAAAACATATTCTCCTCTAATGGACAATATTACTTTCAAATTCTTAATTAGTCTAACTGTATCATAAAATCTCGACATTTGTCTTATAGGTGTAATAATTGCCTATTTGTAAGGTTCACTTGATAGTGACATATATATGAAAGTCCTCGAAAAACTAAAAGCGCTAAGAACAAATGATAATGCTCAAAAACTGTGTTCTAAATTAAATTGTAAAGATCATTATATGAATGAAAACAATCTAGACGTATGTAGTATAATTCTCTTGATGAATATTTGTTGAATGAGGGTTATAAAAATGACAACGTCCGTCCATGTATTTTCATAGAGAAAACAAATATTAGATTTACAATTTTTGCAGTTTATGTTAATAATTTAAATTTAATTGAAACTTCTGAAGAGCTTAACAAAACTGCAATTTATTTAAAAAATGAATTTGAAATGAAAGATTTGAGAAAAATCGAATTTTGTCTTAGGTTGTAGATTGAATATTTTTCAGAGGGATTATTTGTTCATCAATCTTCATATACAAGAAAAGTCTTAAAAAAACATTTTTATATGGATAAAGCACATTAATTGACATCACCTATGATTGTTCGATCACTTGGTGTGAAAAATAATCTATTTCGTCCATTTGAAGATGAAGAAAAAGTTCTTGATCCTGAAGTATCATATCTTAATGTAATTGGACATTAATTTATCTTGCAAATTGTACTCAATCTGACATTTCTTTTTATGTAAATATATTTGCAAGATATAGCTCTATACCAGGTCAAAGACATTGGAATTATTTTAAAGTAATTTTTCATTACTCGAAATATACTGTTGATTTGAGATTATTTTATTCTCAAAAGTTAGGATTTACTTTAGTGGGACAAGTAGAAACATGTTATCTCTCTGATCAACATAAAATTAAATCACAAATAGAATATGCGTTTACATGTGGAAAATCGTTATATTATTGAGATATTTGAAGCAAACCTTGACAACAATATTTTCAAATCATTATAAAATTATTACAATCTATGAAACAAGTCGAAAATATGTATGGTTGATAAACATGACCAATTACATCCAAATATCATGTGAATTAACTTCAACAAAAGAGAGTCCAACAATTTTGTACGAAGACAATGCAATTTGTAGTGCATAACTCAAATGATGCTATATCAAAAGTGACATGACGAATTATTTCTCCAAAATTCTTTCATATGCATGAGCTTCAAAAGAATAACGACATTGATGTTCAACAAGTTCACTCAAGTGATAGTGTGACAGATTAATTCAGGAAAGCACTACCGACATTTACATTCAAAAAATTGGTTCACGAGATTGGGATGCGTCAATTCAAAGATTTTCAGTGTTAAACATTTGGGAGAGTAGCTGTACTGTTTTTTCTCCATTTATATTTTTTTCCACTGGGTTTTCCTAATAAGATTTAAATGAGGCAGAATTTATCTTTAATACTCCAAAATAACTATAATATTTTTCCACCGTTTGACATTTTTATCTAATTGAATTTTTATCAAACAAGATTTTAACAATGCAGATATTTTATAATGCCTCATTCAAGAGGAGTGTTGTAAATAATATTATTATTAGTGAATGGTAATTATACACATGCTACCCCCAATTATCATCATCATCATCATCATTGCATCTCTAATTCTTCCCTACAAATACAAGGTTTTGGTTTTCAATAAAATATACACAAGTCTATTGATTTCTTTATTCATCTCTCTTTTTCTCTTCATAAAATTTATATTATTTTATTACTTAGATTTAAGGGATAATTGGAGCAACAATCCCCAACCTTTTCCCATTTAGAAGGCTTTATCCAAACATTTCATTGTGCCACCCGAAATTCCGAACCTTTAAAATAGTTGCAACAAAAGGACAAAATGAAGATAATCATCAATTACACTGTTAGTTGACTAAATTTTATCGATCTGATCAAATATTGACTAATTAGTAGGATAAAATAATAATTTTACATTATGGAAAAATATGGAAAATGTTCATCTTCTTCCCACCTCCCCATCGAACCATCCACCCTACCTCACCCCAACCAAAATAAAACCAAAATCTACCCACAACATCATGTTGGTGATTGCCACCCACCCACACCGTTGCATCGTAAGCACCATCAGCACCTCCACAAACAACCCACAATTATCACCACCACCACCACTGAACAACTTCACCATTTTCAGTCATCGCAAACATTAACTGACACAAAAGGATAAACATGTATGTATGTATGTATGTATGTATGTATGTATGTATAAATTACACAACAACACCAAAATTTGATCTCAATTTCATCGGTGGAAGCTTTTGAAAAAATTCTCAATCATTATAGAGAACCCTTACAAATCAACGCTAAAATCCAAAAAAGAGGCAAATTAATCATCATAATCAGTTAATCACCAAGCAAAATTATATTTTCATACAATATACTACAGCCATCCAACATTCTTGATCGTTTCATTTTCCATAAGTAAACGAAATCGTGAACAATTAATAATGTAGTAAATATAGTGTCGAACCCACGAAAACTATGTATTTAATCTATTGACAATTAATTTCAACCTTAATTGAATAGTCAAATTGGTTTGAGTATTTATACTAAATTAGCTAATGATATTAACTAAGCTAATTATGAAGGTTTTTGTCAAATATGTGAGATGAATGCTAAAATTTCGAATCCCTCTTGTTAATCCATTTTTAATACGATTAAATATTATGAAAATATGTACTTATTCATGTTGATCAATGTTCTAAAATTAATTAAAAGCATCTCTCGATATCAATTGAATATATCCCTTTATGTGACTTCCTATATCTATATGAAAGATTCGAACATGAAAACGCGCATCAAATATCTAGAACATCCATAGAAATCATGGACTTTTAAAACGGTATCTATATCCCTATCGAATTTTACAATGATTGTTATAGGTGTTATCTATTCTATTATTTCTCTCGAAATCAATAAAATTCACATTCAAGATAATTGGTGATCAAGCAATTGAAACGACTGAAACTCAATAACAACCATCCATAAATTCACGCATATTGTACGTCAAAATACTTATTTTATATAAAAAAAAATTCATAACAAGTGTTCATTTATATCCTAGCTATTATAAATTTAGCCTAGCATATGAAAAGTACAAGAAAACATATTAATTCTATAGAATATCACCCATATTATGAATTTGTTGAATAACAAAGAATAATCTTGATATTCTTGAATTTCTTTAATGAAATCTTGATGAATCTTTAATTGTATCTTCAATTCTTTGTCCAAAAACTGGATGAAATCTTCAATTCATTTAGTTCTTGTACTTGCCCCTTGATTATGGTTTACAATATTATGATTATATCTCTCCTTTAGTGTATGAATTGATAAAACTGTGGATGTAATATATGTATGAATGATGTAGGAGAGGTGTCTCTAATGTATTATGTTGTTAGATATGTTTCTGAGTCGAAAATTGGTTGAAAATCAAGTCCAATTTAGTTTCCAAAGAGTTTCAATTGAATAAGAAAAGTTGCTTCCGCGCTCGCATATTTATGTATCTACACAACAATAATTATTTTGATCACAACTTTCTCTCTGAAATTAATTGAGTCAATTCAAAGTGCATTAGAAAGTTAATACAAAGGGCTATACCATTTATAGAAATAGAAATTTTCAAATTCGGATGTTTACTATGCTAAATGAATCTCAATTTTGACTAAAAATCTAGAATATAACTTATGCGATTTGAAATTGATTTGTAATATTATTTTAATTATATTCCATTCTTTTTTTTTTTAATTTCTAATTCCATTTAATTGTCTCCTAGTAATCTTCAAAGTATCGTCTTGTGATCCGAATCAACTATGGATATTTGCAATTTAGTCCTCAAACTTTAGACTTCTCCATTTTTCACCGTTTTTAACTTCTTTCTTTCAATTCAACTTCAAATCATCGAGTTTTATCTATTAAAAGAAATGTACAATAAATTAGGCTATAATTGCTCAAAAGAATTATTAAATGTCTATATTTTTGGGTTCAAATAAGTGTATAAAATATATTTATCAAACACCCCAAACATAAACATTTGTTTGTACTCAAATAAAATCATAACCTAACTTAACAAACACGCAAACATGCAAAATGTTTTGGTTAGATAACCTATCATTTTGTCTCGGGATTGGAATCATTGTATTAAATTTATAAATAGTTTCAAGGTTACAATACCAAAATCAATATCCACTTCTCTAATACATTAATGAATTAACAAGTTGTTCTAATTCTCGACCTTTTGTGGTCAAATATGTCATTTCATCACTCGTAAGATTCACACTCTTCCAAACTTATTTTTTTTCTTTCTTTTTCCAATGTATGATCTAAGGTAGGATTATAATACTAACTCCTCACCTTCTATGATTTAGATGGATCTCACTAATTACAAGTCAATACTTAAACAAATAAGGATTTTTCAAGTTTTGATTGCTACCTCCAAGACTCAACTAAGTTAATAATCCCTTGTCAAAGATCTAATTTTCTCAAATAACTATTTGGACTTTATCAAGGCATGTAGTACGTAAATACATTATTATTATTATTTTTATCTTATGTTATCTCCATTAAACTTACTAAATGACCCTTGTAACGAGTTTTAGGCAGATAACTCCCAAATCAGATAACCATATCTTTACATGCTTAATTACTCGAGTCATAAAGTATATGAAGATACGTTTCACGATGATATAGCTTTTTTTTCCCTCTTTTTTTGTCTTTTTTTTTACCGTGATTAATTCAATGCCTCTCATTAGACACTTATTCTAAAAAATTGACCCATAACTTAAAATTTTTACCTAATTTTTATCTTGTTGGCCTTAGACAGTCCACACAAAGGAATCCCTATTCATATCCATATCTTCCTATAACAGTTCAATCACCCATAAACTATTCTAAATTTGGTCTAAGGATGCACAATGAAGTATGGTTTGGGTATAACATCTAGATTCAACTATTTAAACATATCAAGCATATGAATCAATTTATTACTTCCTAATGTCAGACTTAATGCAAGTGCTTAGTTAATATCAAGTTTTGTATGGTTAAGTATCTATTAATCTAAGCATATAACCTATTGGCATTTCATAAATTAACTTATAACTTCTACAATTTTCATTATTGTCAGTTAGACTATCAAACTCACATAAGCACACAGCATAAAACAAGAAATTTTTTTTTTTGAAATTTCTCAATTTTTTCGATTTATTTTTTGTATTTTTGTCATATATACTAAAGTAATAACAATAAACACATGCAAGGTAAAAACTCAATGTCTTTCCACCACTGAACTTAAAAGTATTTTAGTATCCTTGGAACCTTTAAGTGCGAGCCACATGATTTTTCTACTATTTTGACTCAAATAAATTATTCTCTTATCTAGGCTAAGTGTAGATGTGATAACCTATTTATTGAACCGAAAAGTGCCTACAACTAATGTAATCTAAGAATTACATGCAATGCAAATACTGAAAGCATAATAATAAAAGGGTAAGTGGGTTGCCTCCCAATAAGCGCTCAATTTATAGTCTTTAGCTAGACTTTGCAGCTTGATTCAATCATGGTGCTTCAACAATGAGTTTTTCGCCCTTGCACTCCTTGCAATTTTTAGCCTTGCATCCTTTTTTTACTCTCCAAACTATGAACTCTTCGTTCTCATCTTGACCAAGAATTACACAAACTTTAGGTTTTTTTTTTTCTTTTGGGGTTGTATTGAACATCTTCATCAGTACACTTGCATTCCTCGAGATTTGTTGATTGTTTGGATGGATTATGTAATTTATTCATCCTCTACCTTCAAAGTCAACCCACATTTTTCTATGTCAATCAAGGTTCAACTAGTTGATGGGAAGGGTCGACCCAAGATTATTGGGATATTTGATCTTCTTCTATGTTACGAATAAGGAAGTCCACCAGCAATATCAATTTTTCAACTTCGATAAGTAAATCCTCAACCTCGCCCCTTGGATATTTGTTGCTTCTATCTTTTAGTGAAACATTTGTTGCTTTGACTTCTCCTATAGACATATAAAGGCATTAAGTGAACACTTATACTTGCATTACATAAAGCATAAAAAGAAAAATCTCTGCCTAGTGAAAGAGGCAAAGTGAAACTTCCTAAATCCTTGAGTTTGGGAGGCAATTTCTTTTTCAGCTTTGTACTACTCTCTTATGTTAATGCAACTCTTCAAATGCTGAAAGCTTTTTTTTTTTTGTGATATCATGTCTTTTAAGAATTTTACATAACTCAAGATCTTTCTAATTGCTTCGATGAATGGTAAGTTGACATGGAGCTTCTTTAGCATATCTAGGAATTTCTCAAATTGTCTATCTAGCTTCCTTTTCTGCAATCTCTGTGGAAAGGGGGACATGAGGTACCTAAGTCCTAATAGGAACGATTGCTTTAACTTGTGGACTGCTTGACTTTTGATCACGAGTTATTTTTGTTAATTATCCAGCCTGAACCATGTGCACTTCATCTGTGGAAGGTACATTTTCATTTACCACCTCATGTCTCTTGACTATAAACTTTGGAAGTTGAACCCCACTTCGAGTAGTAATTACCTCAATTTTCCATTCTCCATAACTCTCACTAACTACCATTACCTGCTATTTGAGATTTGTCGTAGCGTCACTTGGTAGGGTCCATGGCTATCTTTTTGAAAGTACTTTTACTATTTGCCCTATCTGATTTTTCAAATTTTGTATAGCAGTCCCTTGAACTTAAAAACTTTTCTCAATCTCTTGCATGAACTTAATTGATGCTTCAACTATTCTGGTCATTGTTTCAGTTGCTGGCAATTTGCTAAACACTTATTCCCATACAGGCTTCTTTTCTAGCTATTGTAAACGAAGCGGTACATTTTGCTATAATGCACACCAAGCTCTCTGATTTATACTCCAAGAAAAATTGTGATGATTTTTCCAACTTGGATTGTGTGAATTAAAGTATGGATTATTTTTGCTACTTCTGGAAATTTTGCATAGACATCCTCAATTGATTGAGCAAAATATCTCTACACATTACAATTTATACTCTCATGGTTTCTCCCACAATGCTACATTTTGGTCCGACTGCTTGGACTACATTCATATGATCTACCTTTTGAGCTAATGCTGCAAACTATGCCGTTGGCTGTTAGTAAGTTAACTTTATAAATTCCAGTAGCTTTCTTCCCACTTGATCTTTCTGATGTCCGAAGTGCATTAGTGAACGCAAGATCTTCAATAATCTAATAGACTTGATACGCTATTCTTTTTGTTATCGAACCATCACATGCAGAGTCAACATTAGCCCCGCTTGTCGAATTCAGCCCAATGTAGAAATACTGCACCTAGAGCTACTTTTATAGCCATATTGTGGACACTGACGCAGTAACCCTTTGAGAGAATGTAATGATTTCTTCCCACTTGACCTAAGCCTCATAGTAACACTCCAACTCAAGCTGAGAGAATGTAATGATTTCATCCCTCAACCAGGTAAGCATTTTAGGTGGGAGATATTTGTTCAGGAATTTCTGGCTCATACTGTTCCAACTAGTGATGTCGTGAGGTGGAAAAGTATCCAATCATTCCCTGACCAAGTCTCTCAAAGTGTAAGGAAATAGCCTCAGGTGGATTGTCTCACTTGAAACCCCCGAATATTATATTGTTGCACACATATCCAAAAATCTTAAGATATGAACATTGAGATTTTCGTTACCTCTCCTTAAAATTTGTAGTGCTTTTTGGAACATATTGAACACGTCCGTTTTGAAGTGGAAATTTGCTTGGTCAAATGCCAGTTATACAATGCTAGATTGAGTTTATACAACTAGTGGAACTATGTACTCTCCCATCAACCTTGCGTTCTCATTACAGTCAGTTACAACTGGATGTGCTGCATTTACATTCAATTCAACAGCCACCTGATTTTATAACTTTTATGTCATTGATTCTCCTTGCTTTTTCAGTGTGCTTCTAATGGTTCTCATATCCTAAATCTGAATGTTCATTCAATATTCAGATCAAATTGAGCAAGATCATTGTATCTCAAACTTTGCATAAAAGACTCTGAAAAAGAAAAAAAAAGAAAATATTGCAATATTTTCTAATTTATGAATCTAACTAATAAAGCAATAAAAAATCAAATTAAATCTAGAATTAAGTGAAACTAAACGGCATTGAAACTCTATAACAACCATCCATAAATTCACACATATTGAACGTCAAAATACTTATTTTATATTAAAAACTTCATAACAAGGGTTCATTACATCCTATCAAACATAAATCTAGCCTAGAGTATAGAAAGTACAAGAAAACATATTCATTCTATAGAAAATTACTTGGATTATGAATTTGACGAGTAACGAAGAATAACCTTGATGTTCTTGAAATTTTTCAATGAAATCTTTATTAATCGTCAATTTTGTTTTTCAATTCTTTACCCAAAATCAACTAAATTCTTTAATAGATTTAGTTCTTGTACTTGCCCCCTTAATATATCTCACAATATTATGAATTTGCCTTTCCTTTGGTGTATGAATTGATGGAATTGTGGATGTAATATGTGTATAAATGATGTAGGAGAGGTATCTCTAAGGTATTATGTTGTTAGGTATTTATAGGAGTCGAAAATTGGTTGAAAATCACGTCCGAATTGATTTTCAAAAGAGTTCCAATCGAATAAGAAAAATTGTGTTCACGCGAGCATATTTTTGTCCTTGCACAGTGATCAGTATTTTAATCACAACTTTCTCTTTCGATTGAGGTGATTCATAGTGCATTAAAATTCAACTCAAAGGCCTACAAATTTTCTCGAAAAATCATTTTTCTAATTCGAACGTTTACAATGCCAAAAATGGGTCTAAATCTTAGACTAAAAATTTGGAATATAACTTATGCGATTGGAAATTGATGTGTATTGTTTTAAATCATATTTCATTCCTTTTTGACTTCGTATTCCTTCAATTGTCTCTTATCAATCTTCAAAGTATCGTCTTGTGGTTCGAATCAAATTTTAGATATTTTCAATTTGTTCCTCAAACTTTGGATTCCGCTCTTTTTCGTCATTTTTTGCTTCTTTCTTTCAATTCTACTTCTAATCATCGATTTTACCTAATAAACTAAATATACAATAAATTAGGTTATATTGCTCAAAAGAACTATTAAATATCTATATTTTAGGTCCAAATAAGTGTATAAGATACGCATATCAATTCTCCAACAGAAATCCAGAAGGCAACAATAAATTGAGGTACTTCTTTTCAAATTCCAAGAAAAAATCCAGATGGATAGTAGATACCAGACCAATATAACAACTTAACTTCTAGTGATTACAGTTTCACAACAATATCCACAATAAATCACCTCAAATGATGATTTTCTTTACGGTACTAGTGTCTAAAACAATTTTATTTAATAAGCTTTCCTCAATAGAATTTTTACTTCAAATTTTTCTCAATGGTTGTAGGTTGTTTGCGGTGGAGCTGGTGGTGATTGTGATGTGGTTGTGTGGTGTGGTTGGGTGAGGACAATCGTCGGTGCGGTGCGGTAGGTAGGTAGGTAGATTTTGGTTAGGGTGAAGTAGGATGGGTTGTTGGATGGGGAGGTAGGGGGTTGGGAAGAAGATGATCCTTTTCAAATTTCTATCTCTCTGTTTTATTATTAATATGGAATAATGTAAAATTATTATTTCACCCCCTTTAAAAGTAGTCAAATTTTGGTCAGATCGTTGAATTTTGGTCAACTAGACAATTTTCTTCATTAATCCATGTGTCAAGACTATTATAAAAGTTTGGAACTGTACATGGCACAAATGAAATGTTCAAATTAAAGTTTGTAAAAGAGGGAAAGATTTGGGATCGCTGGTGCAATTATCCCTAGATTTAAATTAGAATCATGTGTAGTATTTAGTGTTCATATGAAGGTGATTTTTGAAAATTACTTTTCCTAGCATTCATATTTTACCAGATATTATTTTGAGAAGTGGACCTTAGCTTCCCAATAAATTTAGTCTAAGTTCTTCGCATGACAAACTCATGAGCATATAACAGACAATGGACCAAAAATTGAAAAAGGAAGAAGAAAAACTAGTATGCTCCATTAATAGATATAAAAAAAAAAAGAGTAGGAAGAGACTAGGACCTTGTTTGATCTTCATTGTTTTTTCAAAATAGATTTTTCTCTCTTCTTTTAAACCACACATTTTCAATAAAATAATATTACACACAACCCAGAAACTTTATTTTCAACTTTAATCACATATTCTTCATCAATTTAATATTCGAAAATGTATTCTACAAAAATAATTAGGCTCAAACAGGCTCTAAGGACATAATTTCCATGGTAAATATAATTTTTCTTTTTAAATAGAAATATTCCAATAATTGTTTAGTAATAGTAGCGATATCCATCTTTTGATGATAATTTTTGAGATATCTTGCACAGACAAAACACTATAGATTTTGTCAAATTCGAACATCAATTATGTATGTTGATATTATTTGATAGGAATAGAAGAAATGAGATTATATGGTACAATATGAATTAGCAATCACAATACAAGAAGAATCTTAGAAATTGGCAAGGGAATGGAGAATTTATTATAAAGGAGAAAGAATTACAAAGATTGTATATTTAAAATAATTCTAATAAAGTCTAACTTATTCTAACTATGAAGAAGAACCAACTATATTTATGGATACTTGTTAAACTCTAATAATAGTCCTAAACATGGAAATAACATAAGATATCACATAGAATAAAGTAAACAATCTTGGGTCGGATAAGAATGGCTCTCGAGCACCAGGCTCGCGGTAAACGAGCGGCAGGTGGCCAAACGAGTGCAAGGCGTGCAGCAGCTCTCTGCTAAAAATTCCTTCCCGCCACTCAAGCGATAAGCTAGTAACAATTCGACATATTTTCCCCCTTCATCCATATTTTGACCTCTTCAAAGTCTAATTCAACAAATTCACAAATACTCAATGGAATTTGGGTCAAACTTTAATAAATCTTCACCTTGAACCAAACTTCGATGCAATGAACAAACTTCAAAAGTCTCTACTTGGAGACAGATTCCATTGCAAGGCAAAAACTAAAATTTTTCAACAAAAACATCGACGGATTCCAATGAACAAAATTCTCAACCTCTTTCACAAAATCTGATTTGGATAAATGAATCCAAGCATTGCTCAGCAGAACTACCTCGAGGTTCCCAAAATTTGCCCTAATTATTAACACGAGCAACAAAATCACAAAATAAATCAACAATCCCCAAACAGAGTAAAACTACGCCCTAAAACAAAATTAACACCATAAGATAATTTTGTAGAAAGGTCTTTGCTCAAAACACTTTCAATCACACTTAAAGCATACATAACTAAATCAGGATCCGCGTACCTATGTGGAGGCTTAATACTTCTTGTGAGAATGTCTCTATCACTTGAATACGATAGCACAGTTTGTGGTGGTGGCAAAGCGGCATTATCCATTACTTCTAAATTCGATTGAGATGTATTCTTCAATATGGACCCCAAACCAAACTCAACGATGCTGTACCAAACTGAATATCCACCAAAATACTAAACCTATTGATTTTCAAAGATTCTGCACAACCTTGCAAGACAAACAACTGGGACCTTTGCTGCCCTTCCAACACAACATGGACACTTTCACAAACTTTTAAGACTCAACCTTTACCAGTGAACTTGTACCCTTTTGAATCAAGAGTATTCAAGGAGATAAGATTTCTCTTCAAATTTGGAATATGTCTTACCTCATCAAGTGTTCTAATTGTTTTATCCAACATCTTAAGTCTGACCCTTCCAATACCAACTACCTTAGAGGGTGTATTGTTTTCCATAACCACGACACCTTTCAAAACTTCTTCATATGTCAAAAACGAATTCCGATTAGGATACACATGAAAAGTTCAAGTTGTATAAAAAATTCAATCCTCGTTGGGTTAGGAATCACCGTCGAACATAACCAAAAGTTGTCAATCACCAAACAGTTCTCTACAATATTTGCTTCGCCTGAAGTATCTGGTTGTTTTTCTTTCTGATTTGCAGCCAATTGTTCTTTATTCTATAACTTGTAGCAATCATTTTTAATGTGTACATTTTTCTTGCAATAGTTATAAATTTAATTATTGAAGTTAGACTTCAATCTTCCTCTCACATAACCAACATGAACAACAAGGTATTCTTCTTATGTCTCAGATCCAGCAAGATGCTTCATCTTCTCTTTTGAAAATAAAGTATCATAAACTTCTCAACTGTGAGTGTATCATAATTATATAATATCATGTTCTATATGACATATATGAAGTGGGTAACGAACACAATAAAAATCGAACCCAAATCCTCTTCGTCATACTTAACCTCCAAGGTCTTCAAATCAACAATAATTATTTTAAAGACAGGAAGGTGATTTTCTAAGGATCTACTTTCTATCATACGATAAGGATACAAATGCTGCTTTAGGTACATTTTGCTAGTTAGACTCTTAGCCATTCACAATTACTCTAACTTCAACCATAGCACAATTGCGATTTTCTCGTTCAAAACATTCTGAAGAATATTATTCAAAGATGAAGATGAATTGGTGAAAGGGCCTTTTGATCCCTTTGTTGTTTTTCTTTCGGTATCCAAGTTGTGAGCATCTTGTCAAATTCCAACAATATATTATCCAAATTCATATTAGCGATAACTACTCGTATCTTCACCTGCCACAATGAGAATCTAGTGTTGCGTCCAAAGGCAAAATATCATACTTCAGGTTGCCATCAAGAACAAACCTCGAACAAATCAAACTTTAAGCTCTGATACCATTTGTCATATCCAAACAAAAATTATATATGTTGATACCACTTGTTAGGAATAAAAGAAACGAGATTATATGATAAAATATGAAATAGTAATCACAATACAAGAATAATACAAGAAATTAGCAGAGAAATGGATAATTTATTATGATGGAGAAAAAATTACAAAGATTATGCATTTAACACAAATCTAATGAAGTCTTAACTTATTCTAACTATAGAGAAGAGCCAACTATATATAAGGGTACATTAAAAACCTAACAATAGTTCTAAAGATGAAAAAAAATTCGTGGAATAAAGAAAACATTTTTGGGCTAGACAAGCATAGCGCTTAAGCGTCAAACTCGCGGTAAGCGAGCGATAGGTGTGCCGCTCGAGCGCCAGGCGGGTGGAAACTCTCTTCTAAGAATTTTGTCATGTCGCTTAAGCGAGAACTGTTCAAATCTTTACCTGCTACAATGAGAATCTATTGCTGCGATCCAAAAATGGAATATAATACTTCATGGTTGCCATCAAGAACAAACCTTAAACTCTGATACCACTTATCAAATCCAAACAAGAATTATGTATGTTGATACCACTTGCTAAGAATAGAATAAACGAGATTACATGAGAAAATATGAAGTAACAATCACTACGCAAGAAGGATACAAGAAATGAGCAGAAGAATGGATAATTTATTATAAAGGAGAAAGAATTACTAAGATTGTGTGTTTATCACAATTCTAATGAAGTCTAATTTATTCTAACTGCAGAGGAGAGCCAACTATACATAGGAGTACATATTAAGCCCTAGTAATAGTCTTAAAGATGGAAATAATATAAAAAAAAATACATGGAATAAAGAAAACATTCTTAGGCGGGACAAGCATGGTGTTTGAGTGCCAAACTTGCTATATGCGAGTGGCAAGTGCGTCGCTCGAGCGCCAGGCGGACGGCAGCTCTCTACTTAAAATTTCGTCCTGTCACTTGAGCAGTAAGCTAGCGGCCAACTAGCGGCATTGATGTGTCTTTTCCTCCTTAGTTCATATTTTTGACTCTTTCAAAGCCCAGATCAACAAATACACAAATACCCAATGAAATTTGGGTCAAACTTTAACAGATTTAAATTTACTTTTATCCTTTAATGCCGTTAAAGGCTATCCCTTATTATGTTTTTATTTAGAATATACGATGAATTTTGTAAATATAGTATATAACATTATTTTGGAGGTCACAAGTAATATTTTTCGTAAATAAAGGGTATAAAACAAAATTGCTCTCTCCTTCAAGAAAATCACAAGTACCTCTTTACAAATTATTCAACCTTTGTTTGATTTTGATTAGTTGAGAAAATCACTTCTCTTCTACACATTTTTCAACCACACATTATCCAAAAAAATGTATTTCTTGTTATTTCATAACTTTCTCTATTTTTACAATATATTAAAAAAAAAACATTTTTCAAATAATTCTCAAAAAAGCTTTAACAAACATGCGCTACGCTTTCCGAGACAGCAACCGCAACTAAAATTTTGAGTGCTTTTCTAATGTTTTCTTCAGTAAATGATTAAGGGGAAAATAGTAGGAAAAGCTGTAAAGTCATGGCTGTAATGGTACATGATTGAAATAAAGATCCATATCATCTTTGACCAAACACTTTTGGAACAACATCAATTTTTTTCTTCTCAATAATTCAAGACTTTTTAGCCACCGCAAAATCTTACAATAATTATTTTAATTATGTCTTTATAATTTCTACTCATTATTATTCATATATCTTACGGGATTCACTAATATTTTCATTACTATTCATATTTATAAATTCATTTATAAATTTGTCAAACCGAGACTTAAGTTGAAAATTTTATAAATCTAAACTAAAAGTTTGTTAAGATTTGGGGTTCCATCTTAAAATGTCAATCTTGTTAAGAGGAGTAACACAATCATTTATAAGCTCGTTTATGTTTACATCTTTATTCGATATGAGATTCTATCACTTAACAAAGTTAATGAAAAGAATTTCTCTGCTCATAACATTGACATCTAAGTTTGTGTACGATTTTATTTCCTAAAACTTTAAAGCACTTTATCAAGGAACCAATCGATTTGTGCAATGAATAAAGAACATACTTTAATATTTGATCTTTTTGAAACAAAGAGTTAGTGCTATAGTTGAAGGTAAATTTGTATATATGTATGCGCGCGCACACGCACACTCACACACATATATATACACACTAATAGTAAACACGTCCGCTGCATGTCTTATGTGTCATATGAATAATATGCATAATATTTTTGAAGAATTAGTATTGTTTTTGAAAATAGTTGATATAATTGATAATATGAAAGAAAAATTAAATTGTTAAAAGGAATATATATATATGATTAAAACTTTGTGAAATTATGTATATAATGTGAAAATGTTGAATAAATTGAAATGTATGTTTTGATTACAATAAAATTTCTTTGTACGCAATATGTTTGTCAACATCCCACAATTTTTCTTCTTTTTATTTTCTGCTTTTACCAAAACTTTTGTTATTTGCATTGAAACTCCGCGAAAAGTATGACATGCCCATCAAAGAATACATGTTCAAAAAGGTTTATATCATATATTACTTTGAGAAGCTAACAATTCTTCACTTTTTCCAAGAAATAACACAATTAGTTTGTCATTGATGTAGTCAACATACTCATTTTTTTGTTAGAATAATTCCACGTTATGTCATGTAATCAAAAGAAGCTATATTAACTGTTAAACCAAGTAATGCTGCATTAATTAAGTGTAACTACGAAGTTTCTGCATCATCATATACTATAACTATATCCTTTGATATGTTGATGAAGTCATCCTCTATGTAAGGTTATGTTCCATTACTAATTTGGATCAAGTATTGTGCAAATCGATTGTCATTTTGAGCATACAATTTTGATTTAGTTGCCATTTTTCCATTTCCTTCTAGAGATACAATCTTACCAAACTTTGGCTAATTGTTTGTTGTTTTGTTGCTCTTGCAATGATAAATAGTACTTTGCAAAAATCTTCTTCAAAGACAAAAATATTTCCCACCAAATGGTTTTGAATTGTCCAAGATATCTCTTAAAATTCTATTAATGATTTCTATTATATTTTTGTTGTCCATTGGTGCTTCATCCCATATTATGAGCTTTGTCGTCGAATCAATTATGTTGTAATACTTTGTTTTGATATACTACACATTGTTGATTCATTAATGTAGAGTGAAATATTGGATCTTGAATGGGTTGTTCTACCTCCTAGCATTATTGATAATACTACACCTAAAGTTGATGTCGCAAGTGCTACTATCTTCTTAGATCAAACCCTTGCTAGTAAAGCATGATATAAAAAGGTTTTTCCTGTACCTCCAGGTCCATAGACAAAAAACACATCTTCGTTTCCACGGTTCATTCTTTAATTATAACATCAAAAGCATATTTTTTACTAAATTTGAATATGATGCTGCCTCAATACCAACATTCAAAATTTCAGTGGAGCGTTCATCTAAAACTTCCTTTGCATTGAGTTCATTATTACAATGGAAGGTATCAATAAATTGAGGAAAGTCGTATGCATTAATATTCTTCCCCATAGATTGGAGGAAAAACTTTATATCTTGCGTTTGTATTGCATGTAATATTCTAATAATTCTTCATATTTCTTCTATAATCTATTGTCAAGTATTCAAAATATATACCCTACAATTTTCTTACTTCAATAGGTTCGCAGTCGATCAATAACGCGGTGAAAAGTCTTCAAAGTTCGTAAGGCATTTGAAATGCAACTATTTCGTCCAAACATTCAATAATGCTATGATCAAATTCTGAAAGACCTATTTTTTTCTGCCTCCTTAATTTATAAATATTGTACTCCGTTAACTATTAGCAAGAACTCAAAAGATGTAGGTCATTTCACATGGTTCAATAGTAATTGCAAGTAATATGTTTCTCCTTTACCAAGATTTGTTGTTGCAATGTTGGAGATAATGTCTTTTTTCGTTCTGTCCACTTTTGACTTCTTCTTTAAGTATAGGAAATGAAAATGAAGATGTAATATGTAATAATTTTTTGGTGGGATTCGTTGCATTCAATTATGTCTTTTCATCTTACCTTTTTTATGTTAATGAAAAATTTCAATTAATTTTATAATAATGATATAAATATGTTAGTTAATTACATAATTTTATATATTATAATTCTATTTGTACAAAACAAAGTTAGATTAAGAATATTGACTAAAGACATTGTTGACAAATGATCAAAAAATGTAAGGGCAAAAGTGAAAACTAAATGTTTCATTAAGTGAGTATCGGGTGAGAGTATATTGACTTTAATAAGTGCAAATACTAACTGTATCAAATGCCTCTAAATAATTTTTTACCTCCACTCTCTTTTATTGGAGAAAAACTAATTGTTGAAGTATGTATGAAAAAGTTGAAAGTCTGAATCAAATAAACTTGAATAAAATGACATGTGTCGAGAGAATTATCCACCATCAAAACTGTACAAAAATAAATTATTGATGGTCGAGCATTGTTAGGTCCTGTTATATTCTATTTGCTGAAACTAGAAAAAAAAATTAATGTTGGTTTGCAGTATGTACAAAATTATCCAAGAGTAGAGCTAGAAAAAGAAATAAATCTCGTGTTTTTATTTATTCTTTTGAATATGCTTTGAATATATTATGGAAGATAAAAATTCTTATCAACTTGTTTGCCTTGAAAAAAAAATGAAAGGGAAACGAAAGTAATGATTGTAAATTTAATAATATTGAATAGTACGTTATAAAATTATTTAAATTCTATAATTGAGGGATGAATTGGAAATTATACAAAATTAATGTGGGAATTATGGCCTTTCATAAGTTTCTCCTAAATTAAATAGTAGATTACAACATTATTTAAATTCTAATAATAATTGAAGGATGAATTGGAAATTTTACAAAATCAATTAGGGTATTATTGTATTTCAAAAGTTTCTTCTCAATCCTTCTTTTTCAAATATTGTAGAAGATATATGTTATTTGAACTTTCATAATTAATAATTTCTAGCTTATGTGTTCAAGATATTTTATAATCCAGTACTATTAAAATGACATTAGAGCTACTGGCTTATATATATATACTAGTACACGCACATGCGATGCACGTCTTCAAGTTTAGTTGGGTAGTTAATAGCGTGGAGTGATTTTTAGTGATTTTAAACAAATTTTGACGAAATCTTCGTCATGATTGTAAAAAATGAAAAAAAACAATTTGATCTAGTGATTTGATCGAGTTGCATACTAATTTTCTGGTGGTGTTAATTCATCGCAGAATTTATCATATTTTTTTGTTTGTGTTAATGTATAATATTTTCATATAGATGAGAATTTCATCTATTTCTAATATCATAAATAAGTTAATGACATAAGAGGTAATTCCAAATGAAGAAAAAGGAAAGAAGCAAATTAAATTCACAAATATTATTTGAATTTCAAATGAATCATGATATTTGAGAAATCAATATTCTCTCTTGAAAGTACTACAA
>CAIGRP010009788.1:0-18131 GCA_903798385.1 Fraxinus cuspidata | reverse complement strand
AAGAAAGATTTTGGTAACACTTTGAATCCAAATTTAAAATATATTTATAAAAATATGTAGTAGATTTGAGATGTTACAATAGTGCATTGAGATAGATGGTTAAAAATGCTAAGAATACATGTTTAATTTGAACCATTATAAAAATATCGTAAATCTTAAGGGCGATATTTTAAATACATTTTGCTGATTGCCAATTTGAGTGGACAATTTTTCAACATTAAGAAAAGAAATTAAGAAGTTAAAAATAGTATACATAATGCATCATTATAATATCTAAATATTTTGCAAAAGATAATTTTAACTAGAAGTTCGAAAGATAATTCACTTACATACATTTATTGACATCTCCTACACTAGTTTTATATGCTCCAACACAAATTGACGTCCTAGTAGAATAATTCATTTGATAAATCAATGGTACTACTCATGAAATGTTATGACATTAGATCATAAGAAAAAAATTTCAAAAAGAAAAAGGAATATAGGGAAAATGGTCCCATTAGGAGGCTTTTACTCTTGGAGAACATATAAGCATAACTAATTATGAACTCTAGAGGAGATTCAAGTTCTTTGAATAATGAAAATAAAAATATCTCAAAAAATTATGTCATTGTGGAAAAGAAATGAAATCGAAAATAAAAAATTGAAACAACACTTTCTATACATGATGTACTTCCTATCATGAATAACAAGGATGTTAAAATGGATTCTTCAAAGCATATTGATCGAATAAATAAATTGCAAAATAAAAAGACACAATCCTAACAAAATTGTACTTAGTGAAGAAATCTGAAGTTTTTGTCTTAAAGTAGTCACGCTTAAATTTAAATAACATAATTCAAACATCAATTTAAACGAAATATCAATAGAACGCGAATGTCAAAATTATTGAGTAATGTGCAATTTCTAAACTTGAAAATATTATTTAAAATAAAATCTAGCCCTGAACATGCTTAAAATTTTTACTTGGTAACACGAGCATCTACTCTTCCAATCTGCCACATGTTCGCAAGACCTGTTCTAGTTTGAATTTTTTGTACGAGTGGGTATTTAAAAAATAATAATCAGTAAAATACGTGCAAAATTCTTATTCAACCTAATATAAATATAAATCAAACATTTCATACCCAATATTCTTATATTAAGAGCAATTGGCAATAACAGATAACTCAAGGATTTCTTTAGAATTCCTACCTCCTGAAGGACTTACATATATGGACCCGGTGGTCTATACCAAAGGATTTAATATAAAATTGACTCGGAGGCCAGAGGGCATTAAATATAATCACAATATAATATCATGGAGAAATAAGAATTTAATTACTATACCTAATGTTCTTATCCTAAATGAAAACCCAAAATGCTAAGAAATTCAAAAAGAATTTTTTTGATTCAAATCTCATCCAAACCACCTTGACTTGGTGAATAGGAAAATATATAAAATCGATAATATGTGCGCCTAAAATCACAGTGTGTGTATGAGTGTATTGCTAAGATGAATATGGTTAAGTAGTGTGTGAATGAAATAATCCCACGTTCCTATATTTTACACACCCACGTGCACATATCAAACAACGAACTTTCTTTAACAAGTCTTAACAATTGTACACCACTCCTAATTGTAATAGCTTGCATTTGCTCATTTGGATTATCATCGTATTGCTTGACGATGTGGGCGTTCTGAAAGCTGTTAAGTTATCTAACCAATTCGTGTCTCCAACTTCTTGATCAATGCCTACTGATTCTAAAANTGTGGGCGTTCTGAAAGCTGTTAAGTTATCTAACCAATTCGTGTCTCCAACTTCTTGATCAATGCCTACTGATTCTAAAAATTTGTGACAATTTGTTGGAACACTTTGTCTGTCTTCTGCATATACTGATTGAACATCTCACCTAAACTTGATTGTTTCTCTTGCTGGGCATTATTTGAATCATTTTCTTGCTGGTTATCTGACCATTTGAAATTCAGATATTGTCTCCATCCTGAATTATATGTTTGTGAATATGGGTTAAAATTGTAGGGGTCATTCTGAATGAAGTGACTTGTTCCTCGAGAAAGTCCATAGACATACAGTTTTTTGTCAAATGGTTAGCTCCAGAGTTTTCACATGATGGACCACCCATCACTGCATGTGCTCTTCTCGTTTATGAGTTCACCAATAGCTCCACTTGCTTTGTCAAAGCTGCTATCTGCGCGTTGGTAGATGTTGTGGTATCTAATTCATACATCCTAGATACCCTCGGTGGTACCACTCTTTCTGATGAAAACATCGATTGTGTAGTGAAAATTGACTCAAATAAATCTATAGTTTGGTGTACTGATTTTCCTATGATCAATCCACCAATAAAGGAATCCACCTGAGATTTTGACAGTGGTAAGAGTCCGGTACAAAAGCACTGCACTTGATTACCTATTGTGATTCCATGATTTGAACACTTTCGCATTAGCTCTTTGAATATGTTCTACGCCCGTGATAACTCTCCATCTTTCTGTTAGAAAGTTTTAATTTCCAATATGATTTTAGCTACTTTCGCCGATGAGAAAAATTTGTTGCAAAATTTTCTAGTCAGTTTTTCCCACGTAGTAATGCTTCCATGATGTTCGCCATCTAACCACTCAAATGCAACATTTCTCAATGTACATGAAAATAATCGCAACTTAACGGCGTTTAAATTAAACCCCAAAGCATGAAAGTTCTGACAAAAATCTGGAGAAAGTTGAAACGAAACGAAACAATTTCTTACCTGCTAACATGACTAGAAACGAAACTGCAAAACAGATGCACACACCAACTCAGTATTGTATAACTAGTGAACGTTGAAACTTGAATCAAACAATTTATTTCTTGCTAGGCACAACGCTCTACCATTTCTCCATGCCCGATGCTACTCAAAGAAAATAATCCTCCAACCTATACTAGCATTTGCTTAAAGTTCAATAACCAATTGAAATTTCTCTAGAAGTTTAGAGGTTGTTCTCTTTGTATTTTAGTTTTAAATTCATTTTGAGTTTTCAGTGTCCATTTTGATATTGTTGAAAATATGTTCTTTTGGCATTATAAAAAATTACTTTGAAAACACCCAAAACACGTTTTGAAAATTTTGACTTGATTATAACTGAACAAACCCAAAACGAAAAATTTCTCGTTTTGGATTTTCTTTATAAATTTTAACTTATTTTCAAAAACGTGTTTTCGAAAATAAGAAAGAGAACGCATTTTCACTGTTCTGAAAAATCGAAAACAAAAAACGACTTAAAAATAGTAAAGAGAATAGGCCCTTAGTGATCGCGAATGAAATTTATACTTTCTTCAATACTATATGCGCACACAGTAATGCAAAGAAACGGATATGGATACTGGCAACTTCAAAGGGTTGTTGATTTTAATTAATTTATTTTTTTTTATTGCAAAATCATTGGCAAAAAAGAGGGGCAACCACCCTTAGGAAATTCCCATCTCTGTGTTTTTCCTCCTTCCAAGTAGAGGGCATTTGAAGGAAACCCTAGTTGCTGCTCAACAAAGACCCAAATTCATGCTGAGAGCTGAGAGAAGGCAAGCCCAATAGATTTAAAGCATGTTTTCACACAAATAAACCTGATACTACCTTCCAAGTTTGGTCAGAAGATTATGGCTTATCCTTGTAGAAAGTGCTAAAACACGATTAAATTGGTGCCAAGGAGTTGATGAACACGTCTCCCTTTTTCCCTCTCCTTCAAAGTAAATTGTTGCCAATTTTTAATGCAATACCTAGGAAGAAAAACCTAAGCCGATTGTTTTCTTCTATAGCTCTATGCACTTGTGGATGACACCAAAAAGTTTTGCTTTAATTAGGTAAATAAATTGTCGCCAAGTTTTGCTTTATGAGCAAACATCACAAACTTATAAGCCATTCATTTAGCCGGCAAACACATTTACATACTGAAAAATGATTCAATTAACTGCTGGCAAAAAAGGGCTGTTGATAGGTTAATTTTGTGAAATCATTGGCAAAAAGAGAGGGCAACCACACTTTAAAATATCCCATCTCTCTTTTGTCCCATTCTTCAATTAGATTTCTGCAAGGAAAGCTTAAGAGCATGTTTGGTAAAAGCTTATAAAGTTTACTAGCAAGCAAAAATAAACAAGTTTTAAACCCGTGTTAGGCTCAGATCTGATAATACGAGCATAGAGAACGAGACACCACCATGGCTGCAAATGCCCAGTTACATATGCAAAAGAAAGACAGAACGCTGTCAATCTCCATCCTTGCAAAGACATCAAGTTTCGCCCTGCCAAGATACAGGTCTCATTTCCCCATGCCCGACCCAACTCAAAAGAAAATAATCCGAATAGCCAACACAGTTATTAAATTAAACTTCAATGACCGCTGATGAAATTTACTCTCTCTCCGATTATGTACATACACAGTAGTGCACAGAAAAGAAGGTAGAGATACTTGAAGCATAAAAAGGCTGTTGATTTTTTGTGAATGGTGAAATCATTGGCAAAAAGAGATGGTCAACCACCCTTCAGAAATTCTCATCTCTGTGTTTCGCCTCCTTCTCAGTTGGGACTTTTGAAGGAAACCGAAGACCCCATTTTATGCTGAGGGCTGAGATAAGGCAAGCCCAATAGGTTCAAAGCATGTCTTTTCACAAATAAATCTGATACTACCTTCCAAGTTTGGATTAAGAAGTTGAGTAGAAATCACAGAAACACGATTAATTGGTGGCAAGGGGGTGATCATCACGTCTCCCTTCTTCCCTCTCCTACAAAGTAAATTATTGCTGATTTTTAGTGCGATACCAAGGAAGAAAACCCTTAGCCTCTTATCCCCTTCTATAACTCTATGCACAAGAGGATTGGCTTTTTATTGGGCTATACATAGCTTATGAGCGAATACCACAAACTTAATTATACTTCTAAGCCATTCTTTCTGCCGGAAAACAGTCACATACTGAGAAATGATGCAGTGACAACTGCTGTGAAAAAAGTAGTTCTTGTAGGTTAATTTTGTGAAATTATTGGCAAAAAGCGATGGCAACCATCCTTTAGAAATACCTCATCTCTCTTTTGCATCGTTCTTTAGTTGGAAATTTTGTGAGGAAGATTTGGAGCATGTTTAGTTAAGCTTATAAAAATTCACTTAAAAAGTGTTAGGCTCAGATCTGAAAATACAAGCAAAGAGAGTGAGACGACAACATGGCTGCAAAAAGCCAGTTGCAAATGCAAGAGAAAAGGAGAACGCGATCAATCTCCCTCCGCACAAAGCCATCAAGGTCTGCCCTGCCAAGATATGTGTCCCATTTTTCCATGCCTGATCCAACTCAAAGAAAATAATCCTCACAGCCTACATGTAGTATTATCAGCAAGGAATTTAAATTCTGCTTAAAGTAAAGTGACCGCTGATGAAATTTACTCCTTTCTCCGATTATATTGGCACACAACAACACGGCGAAAACAGATATAGATACTGGAAGCATAAAAGGGTTGTTGATGTTTTGTGCATGATTGAAATCATTGGCAAAAAGAGATGCGAAAACAACCATTACAAATTCCATCTCTCAGTTTTGCCTCCTGAGTTGAACTTTTGAAGGAAATCATAGTTACTGCAACAATCACCCCAATTTACGTTGAGGCTGAGGGAAGGCGAGCCCAATAGATTTAAAGCACGTTTTTACATAAATAAATCTGATATTACCTTCCAAGTTTGGTGAAAAAGAATGAGAAGAAATCACTGCAACGCAGGATAAATTGGTGGCAAGGGGGTGATGAACACTTCTCTCTTTTTCCCTCTCCTTCACAGTAAATTGTCGCCAATTTTGGAAGAAAAATAAATATTCTGAGGAGCTAGAAGACGAAAATGGCAATAAGGCTGGACGGAAGTTAGATTGAGGTTGTGTTGAAATTAAATTATCACAACAATCAGATCGAATGCGAAATCAACATATAAGCCCATTTTTACACAAATAAATCTGATACTACCTTCCAAGTTCGATGATGAAGAAGTTGAGTAGGAATCAGTGCAGCACAAGATAAATTGGTGGCAAGGAGGTGATGAACACTACTCCCCTTTGCCCTCTCCTTCACAGTACATGGCTTATGAGCAAACACCACAAAATGTGCTTCTGTTGGACTTTAATTTCTACTCATAGTTGTCATGGACTGAATTAATATAAAATCATGGATCAAAGATTATGTAGAATGTAAAATTTTAACAGTTCAGTTTTCCTATAATTGTTTTCTTCTTAGTTTTTCTTTTTTAACAAGTAGTTTTGTTAATCAGAAATCTCCATTTAACCATTATAAGAAGTCATAACATTTTGAGAAAAAGATGAGGTGAATTGAATTATGAAACGGGGTTAAATTCATTATTTCTTCCTTGCTTTAACTAGACCACACTAACTTGTTTCAATTGTACAGGGAACATGAATGTAAATTGAAAATTGAGTTTAAAATGCGTGTATTAAATACCTTAATTTGTCATAATTCTATCAATTATTAGAAATATAACAAATACTCGACCAGAGTGAAAATCATTCCATGCTATAATATTTATAAATATTTTTTTACCCACATTTTCCTTATATTTGGTGAAATTTTTTTTACACAATAATTCGATTGTTCATGGCTAAAGTAACCCACCCAATTTTGAGCTTAATAAAATCGGAAGCTCAGATCTACAATATATCAGGCAAAGAGATTCTGTACCCGCAATGGCTGCAAACCCAGTCGTAAAACCTCCCGTCCGCGTTTACCCAGCCAAGATATGAATCGGGAGGCCCGACCCAAGTCAAGAAACTTATCATCACAGCCTACGGAGAGGAAAGGAAGGCGAAAACAGGATTATTAGGGTTTCAGTCAAAGTACATGTTTGGCTAAGCTTAAACATAAAACTTTCCACTTACAAGCCATTCACATACTGAGAAATTATTCAGTTAATAGCAAAAAAGGGATTGTTGTTATGTCAATTTTGTGAAATCATTAGCAAAAAGAGAGGGCAACTACCGTTTCGAAATATACCATCTCTCTTTTGCCTCATTCCTGAGATGGGATTTTTGCAAGGAAGAGTTACTGCATGCTTGCTAAAGCTTTTAAATTTCAGTTACAAGTAAAATAAGCAAGAGTTAAACCTGTGCTTTCTAGGCTCAGATCTGAAAATGCAATAAGCACGGTGAGACACCGCCATGGCTGCAAAAGCCCAGTTGCACATGCAAGAGAGAGAGAACGCCATCTATCTCCCACCTCACAAAGCCATCATTGTTTGCCCTGCCAAGATACGGGTCTCATTTTCCCATGCCCGACCCAACTCAAATATAATAATATTCACAGCCTATACAACATTTGCTTAGGGCCTGCTTCGAAGTTTTGGGTACTGGTTTTACGCAGAGAAAACAGATTGATACGGATACGGATACTGGCAGGTTCAAAGGGCTGTTGATTTTTGTGGATGGTGAAATCATTGGCAAAAAAGAGAGGGGCAACCACCCTTAAGAAATTCCCAATCCTCTGATTCGCCTCCTTGAGTTGGAACTTTTGAAGGTTTTCGAAAGCTTTATTGCTTCTCACCAAAGACCCCAATTCTTGCCGAGTGGAAGGCAAAGGGCAATTGGGGCATTTCAAAGCACCTCTACATTATACACCGCCCCTGTTTAATAAATCATTATTTGTCAAAAATAAAAATAAATAAATTGTTTTTATTAGGATTATTAGCACAAAACGTCTATACGTATTAATTTCCTTGTACAAAACGTTCTAACGTTGTATTTTTTTTTATATTTTGCATTTTTACCTTTATTTACACCTTTCATTGCGGAGATAATTATTTTCGTCCAATTTCTAAATAAAAAGTTGTAAAATAATGAATATATACTTTCTATTTAGATAAAATAAAAACAAAAACAAAGAAATAATTGTAACCATACTCTCAATTTTTTAAAAAATATAAAAATGAGTCACAAATAAATTATGAAAAAATTAAAAAACAAAGAAAAAAAGAATTAAAAATAAAATCATCATCTTCTTTCTTTGACACTGCCTAATGGCAGCCGTGTGTGATTACTTATTTTGAATATCACTTTATTTGATCTTTAGATAGATTTTTTTTTCTTTTTACACATAGGGCTTGATCGAGTTCAAATAGTCATTCAAGAAGTTAATTGCAAATTTTGTCCTTTCAAGATTTTCTATTTGTTCCATTTACCTTTGATTATTCATTTCGGGGTTGAATTTGTCATATCTCACTCTTTCTTTTAGATAAGGGAAATGATAAATTTGACTAAAAAATTATATGTTTTATATAGGGATTACTAAGGCAAAAGACAAGTGTTTTTGTATTCTCATCGGGTGTTGTATTCTCATCTACGAGGCTTATACAAGTTTTTTTGTTAAGAATAATATATCAAAAACATTGACATTAGTTTATTGTGTGTAAATTTTTGGTTAAATTTCACAATAATTTAAGGTTCACACTTCTTTGTAATTCAAAATAAGTAATCACACACATACTATTATTTACGGCGGTAGGTGGTAGTGATTTTTGAAGACAATGATTTTCTTTTTAATTTTTTTCTTTTTTTTTTATTTTTTCATAATTTATTTGGGACTTATTTGTATATTTTTAAAAAATTTGGAGTATGGTTGTAATTAGTTATTTAATTTTCATTTTGTTTTTTTTTAATGTTTTGTTTAAATAGAATGGTATGTTCGTCATTTCACAAATTTTTATTTAGAAATTAGGTGAAAATGATGATTTTCGCAATAAGAGTATAAATAGGAATAAAAATGCAAAAAAATGCAACTTTGGAACGTTTTGCATAATTGCATTCATACATAAGGACGTTTTGTGCTAATAACTCTGTTGAATAATAATTTTTTACAAAATTTGTAGTTAAAAATTAGAGGAAATTTTTAGATTTAAATGTAGGATAAAGATCAAAAAATTTCTCTACTTTTTAATCATATTCTCCAAAAAACACTATTCAAAAAAAATATTTTTATTTTTATTTTTTAAATAAAGGTCATCAAACGTGGACTAAAAATGAAAATAAAAATACAACATTGTGGTGTACTCCTCATTTTTCTCATCCTTTCAACCCATTCTGAAAAATTTCATTATGGTGAAAAGAGTTTTTGAAACTATTTTTTTCTTTATTGTTTTTCCAAAGAAGGGAAAGATGAAGGAGAAAGGAAGATGTTAAACGGTGTTACTAGTGGGTGCAATCGGAAGTGAAAAATCCAGATTATACAAAAAGATATATAAATTCTAGGCCTTTACTTCTCCTGTGATTACAAGTTATGATTAGTAAATAATAAATTCAACATAACTCTCTTTCCACTTGCAAGAAGAACTCAATTATACAAGGCCTTTTTCTTCGAGAAATCTACAAATCAACTCGATTCTTAATTTTCAAACTTGAAAAATAAATTGAAGTAATTTATCAGTAAATCGTGATCAAATAAAATATAAATTCATTTATCGTGAGAAAAAGAAAATAATCTTGCAGTCATGGAAGAAAACAAAAGCCACCTTCGAAGGAAATGCTGTGCACAATCAGATGTTAAGGGAAAAGAAAGAGAAAAAATTTGGTTTATGTTTGTGCTGGAACAATAATTTATTTCATTAAAAAATATATTAAAACAGGAATTATATAATTTTACTCAATGCTATTTAAGTAAATAAGAAAAATATTAAGAATTGTGGTGCACTCAATAAAATACTAGTGGTAATTCAATTACCTTACCGTGAATACTTTGAGTAGATTCAAATAGGAGCTAATGGCCCATTTAACATGATTTTTTTTTTCTATAGAAGAATTTTAGGAGGAAGTTACCTTAATTTTGTTTGATACTAATTTTTTTTTAAAAAAAAAAACTTCTTTAAGTGTTTTTGAGGAAGCTACGTTGGACATATTTACTCTAAAAACTCTTCTAACTACTAGAAACACTTCGTAAAATTAGTCGAAAGGGTTCAAAAACAAATTTTAAATCTCAAAAGCATTTTTGAACTTTCAAAAGTCATAACAAACGGGGTCTAAGTCATTGACAACCAATAATTTATAAATATAACGAAAGTCAAAATTTTAATTAAACATTTAAAAATAGTATTCATTTGTAATTTATACATTTCATAAATTTATTAATATTCCTCTCTATAAACCATTTTTATACATTTGTTAAAGTGAATGTTAAATATATTGGCACCACACTATATTTTATAAATGCATATAGGTCTCTAAACTTTATTCATTGTCACATTAGTGTCTCCACAAAAAGATATAGAGTAAAAATTCAAGGCCTTTTCTTCTAATGCGACTGCAAGTTACGATTAGTAATTAATAAATTGAAGATAACTCTCTTTCCACTAGCAAAAGGAACTCAATTATATAAGGCCTTTCCTTCTTCGACCATTAAAAAGGGAGAAATCTGCAAATCTGTTCGATTCTTAATTTTTGAACTTGACAAATAAATTGAAGTAAATCATCAGTAAATCATGAACAAATAGGGTATAAATTCATTTACCGTGAAAAAAATAATAATAATCTTGCAGCTGTGGAAGAAAGCAAAAGCCGTCGTCGACGAAAAAGCTATACATAGTCAGATGTTGAATGAAAAGAAAGAAAAAAAATTAGATTTATGTTTGTGGTGGAATAATAATTTATTTTATTAAAAAGTATATTAAAACATTAATTATATAATTTTACTCAATGCTATTTAAGTAAATAAGAAAAATATTAAAATTTGTGGTGCACTTAATAAAATTCTAGTGGTAATTTAATTACCTTACCGTGAATACTTTGAGTAGATTTAGAAAGGAGCTAATGACCTATTTGGCATGACTTTTGTTTTTGCTTTTATTTCTTGTAAAGGAGAAAGTTATCTTAATTTTTGTTTGAAAACTAATTTTTAAAAACTTCTTTATTTTGGAAGTGATCTTGAGGAAGCTACATTGAATATATTTCCTCTAAAAACTCTTCTAACTACTAGGAACATTTCATAAAATTAGTCAAAATGGTCCAAAAACAGCTTTTTGATCTCAAAAACACATTTTGATTTTTTTCAAAAACCATGACAAATGGGGCCTAAGGCTTTGCCAACCAATAATTTATAAATATAATGAAAGCCAACATTTTAACTAAACTTTTAAAATTAGTATTCATTTATTATTTATAAAATTAGTATTCATTTATTATTTATACATTTCATAAAATTTATTAATATTCCTGTCTGTAAACCATTTATATATTTGTTAAGAGAATGTTAAATAAATTGGCACCACATATTTTATAAATGTATAGAGGTCTCTAAACTTTATTCATTTCACATTATTGTCTCCAACTTTTTAAATTGTGTTCTTATTTTTATCATCTCATCAATTAGGACATTTTATTCCCGATGACATTTCTCATTCAAAAAATTTTTGTTAACGTACTTTAGAATGATGGATAAATATTTAGTTGCAACTTTTTATTTTTATAGTTTTTTAGTTTCGCAAATGTGTCTTTTACTTCAATTTAATAAAATTTTCTGATTGATTGTGTTAATTGAAGGAATGTTGAAGATAAGATTGTAATGAAAAAGTTAAAGGCAAAAGAGTGATAATAAGTAAAGACTACAGATTCTTTATGCAATTAAAATGTGGTATGAATATATATAATCCATACTTTTGACACCTGGAAGGTCACACTGGTACCCTGGTGAGGCGAAAGTCTCGTCTTCGAAAAATATTGTATGCCACTAAGTGTATAACCATGATAATGATATAAATTTTCTTTTTGTTTTTCAATACAGAATAATAAGGTCCATAAGATCCTCCATGGAATTATTTAGATTGGCTATGTATACTAGTGTTTATTTGATACAACTTTTTAAAACTTTCATTAATTTTTCAAGTGAACAATCTTCAATTTTAGCCACACGTTTTATAAAATTCATAATTTTTATCAACTTCTCAACAACATAATTCATCAACTTTTATTAAAATTTAGTAAAAATTTCATCAAAACCTCCGTCAAACAACTCTTAATTTTATGATTTAGATTTTTGTTTATTCCTTTGCAAACATCACATTGATTGACTATTTCTTCTAGGCATTTTGTTGCCTTTTTATAGACTTTTTTTTTATACATCTTTTAATCAATATTACTGAATGAAAGGGGTTCTAAGATCAAATTTCAAAGATTGTGGTTATTTTGTGGGGAAATACTGAATCAACAATCTTGCCTTTAACTGGTCTGATATTGAATTTGATCAGGTCCTAACAAAACAATTGTTGATCCATTTACATTATTTATCAATTACTCTGATAGAAATATTTTGATATTTATCAATTAGTTCGACATTTTGACATTTTTGTCATTGTTACCGTAGTTCTCCTCTCCTACTTACTTCTAAGCTGAAGTTCATTTTGTGGCCTATTTCTAGGCATTTGTTCATGAGTCCTAATTTAGGCACCTTGTCTTGGGGCCTATTTGTAGGCAATTCATTATGGTGCCTATTCCTAGGTATTCCAGCTCCTATTCTATAAAAGACATTGGCAACCTTTCAGGTCTTCGCCCTCATTCATAAAAAAAAGGTTGAACTCCAACCTTGAGGATCCCCCACCGTCCTACCCCTAGAGCGTTGTGGATGAGATAAATTGTGGGATGTGTCTCAGCAGGTCAAGGTACAAGAACTGTCATACTGGTGCCCACAAAGAGTCAAATTTCATATCTTGTAAGAGGCAGGAATCGAACCCTCACACTGCGACTGCCAGCTCAGCAGAGACTACCTCATTCATGTCTTTTACACCACTGAACTATGCCCCGGGGTACTCTTCGCCCTCATTCATAAATAGGAGGGAAGTTGTTCTTTCCATCGAGCGGCGTTTGTTGCAAGTTGGCCTTGAAGTCAGTTTAGAGAGATGTTGTCCTCTACGTCTCTTCTATAGGGCTGATTTCTCTTTCTCCCCTTAAATTTTGGGCTCTATCACTTTGTTCCTCATCCTCTTCTACCAGTTGGTTTTCTCCATGGGACTTGATAGGCTTAGAAGAAGCCTGGATCAGTCATGTGTTGGAAAATTGGTATTAATTAGTTGATTTTTCTAACTTTTAATCAATTATTTTAGTGGATCACATTAATTGGACAAAAGATTTATTTGATCGAGTGTGCTCTACTCTATGAATAGATTAATGTAATATATTTATTTTCTCAAAACTAATTTAGAGTTAATGAGAAATTAAGGTCAAAAGATGACCATTTAAAGTTGAAATAAATTGGGAATAAAAATTAGTGAAAAATTAAAAAAATGACAATCCCATATAGGAAAACTAAAATAATAGAATCCACTTTTTATTGCTCAACTTTAGGACTTTGGATTTAGGTTCCAAAGGGTACGAATAGTCTTTAAAGGAGAAATGACCTAAATGCTAGTAGGTTGAGCCAAAGTCCACACACGTGTCGTCCATCTGATCGGCCGGTTCGGTTCGGCACAGCACGGGCACGAGCACGAGACGTGGGTCTTGGGCTTGGGCTTAGTTGGTATATATTTTTGGTAAAATAATATTTGAATTATATTATTTTATTATTATTTAAAATAATAATATGTTTTTTATATTTCTCCGAATTTTCTATACCCGACACGTAGCATCTTCTAGAAACTGACGGTTGACAGTTAAACTGCATGTCCAAACGGGTTGTGTCCGTTGAAGACAAAACCTTTCAGCTGTTGGTATATATTTTTTGATAAAATAATATTTTAATTATATTATTTTATTATTATTTAAAATATTAAAATATTATTTAATTTTTCCCAAATTTTTTGTACGCGAGCGTATCTAGAAACTAATGGTTAATAGTTAAACTGTATGTCCAAACATGTTGTGTCTGTTGAAAATACAACTTTTCAACTATTGTGTCTTTTAGACACAACTTTTCAACTTCTATATAAAGGTCTCAATACCCCGAATTTTATTCATTCCAAAAATCTTTCTTGATTTTCTCTCTTGCAAAATATAATCATTTCATCCTACATTATTCCATATTGTGCATTTCAATCCCCGAATATTATTTTCGTACATTTTAGTTCTCCAATTTTAGAGAGATCAAAAATATAAGTAAGTTCGTCGGGTCTTATAATTTAAAGTGCTACTATTACAAGTCGAGATCGTTGTATCTTGGGAGACGAGTGCCGGAAGATCGTCAGAACTAATGCGGGGTATTATCATTTTAAGGAAAAAGAGTCGAACTCTTGCCTCGACCATTATCGTTTTATTCCATTCATTTTGAATAAAGTCAATATTCTGCCCAACCATTTATTCACGCAAAAGATTACTTTAAATTATAGCACGGTAAAATCATTATTTGTCAACAACATGTTCATGCCTACTTTAGTTTGCATCTGCTAGATAAGGAAATGTATGGTAGAATTTTGTAAAATTCATAATGTTCATCATATGGCAGCCATGACTTCCACCTCTTCGGTGATGCATTTAGTGACTTACCCCCGCTTCAATGTCAGTGATGGTAGGCTCTCCTTCGATATTTTCCTTACCGCTCTTCGTGGATTTATGTCCCTTTCACTAGTACTCATATTGTAAAGACGCCTCTTTTTTTCAAGTGAGGGTTTTCTTAAGCAGATTTTCTTCAAAGTTTATCATTTCTACAAGGAAAAAAAACTTCGCCTTTTGTAACCTTTTGAGATCAAAAAGGCTAAAAATGAAGAACGCTTGAAACTTTTTCATACTTCCACTTGTTCTTTCTTCAAGAACATGGAATTTTTCAAGCAAAAAAAATTGATGTATTTTCTAGCAAGCTTTTCTCATGGGGTTTGCTCATGGTTTTCCACAGACAGTGTCGATGTATAGCTTCAATTTTCGAATGAACAGTGTGGTCAACAAATATTGGCTCCACTCACACTCACATGTGACTCATGCACACTTGGACAAACCGCTGACTCACATGACCTTCTTTGACGATGAGAGAGATGGTCGGGAACACTTCGACGATCAAGTCAATCAACTGTAGATGTGCATTTTTGATGTGGCATGAATAAAAGATGTGAGCCATAAGGATGTGCACGAATATCAGGTTCAAGAGATAATTCTAAGCAATTTTGCTATTGAGAGCGTAAAATTGCATTACCAATAACACTAAGCATGAGATTTTATAGTGAAAGATGTGAGGTAGTTATTGTTGGTTAAAAAACAAGTGGCCTCATCATATTCACGAGGGTCGGCTTGTCAACACCATAGGTGTCACCTCTAGGTTCAATAGACATTTAATGATTCTGAAAAATGGTCACCCTATACCTAAGTTGACATCGAAAAAGTAGACGGATAAGTTGATCGATAGGTGTTTGTTGTAGAGATATCTCATCAATCAATCGTATGGAGGATCTTGTATTAAAAGCATACATCTGACTTTATTTAGGAGTGTTCTATTCATTTTTTTTATATATGTCATTTTGTTGAGGTGTATAAGTCACTGTTTTGTTTCTTTAAAACTCCATGCAATAAACAGAATTCATTCAATTCATAATTGCAAAGTTCAAAGCCATTATCAATTCTCAGTATTTTAATCTATTTGATTTTTTATTTTTGTTTTCCAAACTTTAAATTAGTAAAGATTTCATCCATAATATTTGTTAAAACTAAGGATGAAATCTCAGGCATACAAGTAGATGCCTGGATTATAAATCCCACAAATCAGTGATCAATTAATATTTAAAACCAGATTAAGTAGCAACAGTTACAAAATCCCACAAATCCCATACATACAAGTAATCTAGTAGATGCCTGGATTATAAATCCCAGACAAAAATAGAAGCTTAACTTTCTTACCTATAACACATTGTTCACAAGACATAACATCACCAAAATTATTTTTACCCAAAATACCTTAATTTTGTTGAGATTTTAGGCCCTTTATTCCTATATGACCTAATCTGTCATGCAAAAATTTTGCAGAAGTGATTTTATAATTCAAGGTTGCTGTAGTTAAGTCTAAAGTAGGTTTTGCTTCAAGGAAATATAGACCACATCTCTTTAGAGTATTGATGACCATGTTACAACCCTTAAAAGAGTTTCATTTCTTCTTGATCGATTATTATATCAAACTCCATATCATCTAGCACACCTAATAACGTAATATTTCTTTCAAGTACGAAATTGATTCTTTCAAGTAGCATAATATCACCATTTTCTAATGAAATCTCTACAGTTCCAATTATACTAATTTTATATGTCATGTTATTTCCCATATTCACTTGTCCCCATCCGTTTTTACAAAATTATAAATCCAATTTTAATAGGACATATATGAAAAGTGTATCACAACTCCATTCTCAATCCCCTCCTCATTGTAAGCTCAAATAACTTTAACTTCCACATTATCCTTTTCGTTTAACTCATTTTGCCTCTTGTAGCAACCTTTAATGAAATGTACCAAGAAAAATGCTATACGTAACTTTGTCTTTACACGGTTGGTGACACGCTTACGTGGAAAGTGAATTTAAATATTTTTCTAAAATAAAAACCAAACCAAAAAGAAGCATGGAGACTGTGTCGGAAAAACCAATTAAACAATTAAACCCACCAAACCCATTTCATGTTAGCGGGTAAACCAAAAAATTGGAAACCTCTCTCTCCTCTTCAAGAAGCATCGAAACCAGCAAGGTGTACAGGTCGTGAATACCAGCGGAGGCAGGTTGAATCCGGAGGCAAACAATAACCACGAACTTTCGTTGATTCGTAGAGATGACAAACAAAGGTATTTCCCATCCCATCCTCATCTTGGGCCGAAAATGGTGGTGAAAATGGGGGTGATTATTAGTTCATTTTTTTTTCTTCTTCTTTCCTTGGTACTTTTCTCAATTACTAGCTGAATGGGTTAATAGAATTGGGATACAATCTGGCAAATGAACAATCATCAAACTATCAAGTGAATATGAGTGCAATCCCTTATAATTGGTATCAGTCGGCATTTTTCTTAAAAGAATAAATTTACTGGAAATCTGAGAAGGAAAAAATGTATATATAATTTTTGTTGAGAATTTGAGCAATAAGAGTCTTTTTACAAAATGGGATAAGGCAGTTAGCTTCCGTTTATTGGACATTTGTTGGAGGTGTACTCTGTTGGAGGTTTTCCTTTTAAATTATCGTCAATTTCCTGACCTTTAAATACTTAAATTAATTTATCTTTATACATAGGTAACCTAGTTATCTTGTAACAATTTTGTAGAATGAGTGAATCACCTTGTATGAGTTAAAAATTATTTACGTGAATTATTTTTAACATTCTTTAGTTGGTTGTTTATTGCAGGGAATGGAATTTCGGAAGAGGTGGATGAACATATTTTGTTACAATCCGATAATGAGAACATTATGGAAAGTGTGAACTTAGTGGATGATGGGATTTTAGGAGTAGATGGTGCAATTGTGCTTGCGGTGGGTATGAAGTTCAACGATGAAAAAGAAATGTTTGATCGTTACAAAAGATATGCGTACGACATAGGCTTTCCAGTTAGAAAAAGAAATTCGCAAAAGGATGATGATGGAGTTGTTAGATATGTTGTGCTCACATGTACCTTGAAGGACGTAGAAACGAAAATCCAAAAGGATCTTTGAAGCCGCAGGCTACCATTCAAACAAGTTGTAAAGCCAGACTTACTACTTCTGCAGATGCATGTGGAATATGGAGAATTAACACAGTCAATCTCAATCACAATCATAAAACAAGTCCTTTGAAGTCAAGATTGTACCGTTGCAACCGACAATTGAGTGGCCACGTTAAACGATGGCTTGAAGTGAACGATATGGCAGGGATTCCATTGCACAAGAGTTACAACTCTGTAGTCGTCGAAGCAGGTGTGTATGAGAATATGACTTGCGTAGAAAAGGATTGTCGAAACTATGTTGAAAAAGTGAGGCGGTTAAGACTTGGAGAAGGCGATGCCATAGAAATACAAGCATACTTTTCGAACATGCAAGTAAAGTGCCCCGGTTTTTACTTCAGTGTGGATTTAGATGAAGAGTCGCGGTTGAGGAATATTTTTTGGGCTGATAATAAGAGTAGACAAGCATATAAGGAGTTCGACGATGTTGTAATATTTGATACCACATACTTAACTAATAAGTATAACATGCCGGTTGCACCTTTTGTTGGAGTTAATCA
>CAIGRP010009782.1:0-12978 GCA_903798385.1 Fraxinus cuspidata | reverse complement strand
TTCAATAAATGTAAATGACGAAAATGAAAAGAATAATACAAAGAATTCAACCATTAATTTAACATGATCTTTTATTAAATTAATTTAGTTCACATTTTTTAACTCAAATTTATGACTGTTTCACATAAATTTATGAAATCCATACTTGACTCCCAGTGGGCTAGGATCCCATTTGTTATATTAAAACCTTGAGTGTGCTCAATAAACCTTAATAAAATATTTGGGTAGATACTATTATCAATTGTATCTCCATACAACTCCCAGATCATTATCCTGACAATTCTTTGTCTTCACACATCTTATATGTTGCTTAACATGCCTTTAAAATTTAAGTGTACTCAACAAGATAAATTTTAGTTAAATCAAGCCCATCATTCAGAGATATCTAATATTTCATAGTGTCAATATATCCCTAATAGACTAACATTGAGTGTACTCAACAAATTGAGATCGATTTAATACTCTCGTTTTTCACTATAATGATGGAAGGTGAATAACAAAACGACTTAATATTTTTTAACGAGGAGTTTTACATGCAAAGGTCTCATTGTAATAATTCTATATATTTTATTATACATCTAGCATGCAAATAAATATACATATAATATTGTAGACGATTATAAACTTATACTATCTAGTCTTTCCGATCTATAAGAAATACTAGTTGATCTGTTCTTAGGGGGTATTGCATTAATTCATACACAACTACATCTCTATTGTCTTCTCTTCTTCTTGTATCTTCAATTAGTCCATCTACAACCTGTATTCTATACGAGTTGGCACACATGCCTAAATAATTTGACACGCATGCCCATAAAAATTACAACAGATTTGCAGGTTCAAAATAAATAAGAGCTCCCAAGCCCATAAAACAATAAGAATAAAACTAATCATTTAACACATTCATATGGTCGAGTCCATAATCATCCACTAATATACATTCATCACATAAATACTTTCCTATATAATATCTAGTATTATATGCAAACATGTTTTAAGTTTCTAGCAAATAAGGTCCTCTAAACTAATTTAGATAAATGGATCGGAACAATTAATTAATTAATTAATCAATTGATTCAATTAGTGGATTTATTTAATCAAAATCAAATTTTATTTACATATCAAATTAGAGTCCAACTCTAATTCTACAATGATAGGGCGTGACTATTTAATTAAAATCACAAAATTAGACTCCAACTCTAATTTCAAAACTTAAGTCGGTTGAATTTAATTAAAATAAAAAAAAATTAGAGTTCAACTCTAATTCCAAGATATTAAGGCAAAATTATTTAATTAAAATCAAATTTTATTTAAATATCAATTCTAATTCATTAAAATTTTAGGGCGGGACAATTTAATTAAAATCAAATTTCAATTAAATGTCAAATTGGTGTCTAACACCAATTTCAAGAATATATTAGAATGGATAATTTATTTAAAATCAAATTTTAATTAAACACTACATTAGTGTCAAACTCTAATTTAAATTGAATTAACATTTTAATTTAGGATGAAACTCCTCAATAAATTAAAATTCAATTTAGGATCAAAGTTTAATATTTAAGTTAAAATTTAATTTTAACGAAAATATAAAAGTCATAAATTTAAATAAAATTTTAAATTAGTCAAATTTGAAATTTTAAAGTCAAACCATTTTAGAATCTAATTTAAAATCATTTTAATATTTAAATTCAAAACTCATTTTGAATATTGCAACTTGACCCAAGTTTCAAATTAAAAACAATCCCTAAAATTTCGTAAATTGCATGATAGGGCCTCCATTTATATTTTGAAAAATGACCATTTTTTATAATTGCATCAAGAGCTCTTGCCTCCACCTGTTTTTGAAACCCTAATTTCCCTTTTTTTTTTTTTTTGCCATCGGCGCCGCATTTAGCCGATGCGGTGAGCCACATGGGCCCACCACAGGCATGGCGCTGCTAGAGGCAGCATCGAACATTGCAACTACAGCAGCGTCCAAGGCTGCCTCGAGCTGCAGCGTTGCCGTTGCTTTCAAATGTGCAGCCGACGCTGCTGCGATAGTCGCAGCAGTGTGGCACTATATCTCAAAAGCAGCGGTGAGAGCGCTCTACGCAGCATGCTCCGGCACACTATGGTTGTGTGCGGCGCTTGCTGCTGCCGCGTTGCCGACGGTGTTGTTCCGATTTTTTTTTAAATTGCTAGAAACAAGAAAAAAATATAATCAATAACTTTTGATTGTTCAAGATATAAAACAATTTCTAANCTTGCTGCTGCCGCGTTGCCGACGGTGTTGTTCCGATTTTTTTTTAAATTGCTAGAAACAAGAAAAAAATATAATCAATAACTTTTGATTGTTCAAGATATAAAACAATTTCTAACAAACACAAAAAATGCTTTGATACTATTGTTGGGAATTTACTTAATCATGCGTAGCGGAAAATAAATTGTTTTTCAATTCTCACCACGGATCTGTTTTGTGTTTAGATAGAAACTGTGTTTATAATTAATACTTTGATGAATTATACAAACTCCTTTACTTTTTCTTGAACTCCAATAATCACGATCTGCAATCCAAGCTGTCCAATTGTCCAGCCTCCAATAGTGATCTACATAGAGAACAAGAATGACGTCTAGGTTTTCTTTTCTTGTACTAGGAAGAATAATGAATTAATTATTTACAGTTTTCAAACCCTTGTAGCCTATTAATATAAGTCCAAGCGGACTTGGCCTGTCTATTAAACTTAACCCGGTCCAATATTTAATTAATCAAATTAATTAAATCTGGTCCATAAATTAATTAATCAAATTAATTAATTCAGGTTTATTAATAAGCAACCTAATTAATTAATTATCCAACACCTGTCAATTAGTTAATTGGTAAATCTCATTCTTCTGGTTCTCTTTTGTGTGTGACACATTAGGTTCCCAATCACGATACCTAACGACATGAATTATTATTTTGATCTAATTAAAGTCGATAAATTAAAACATCTCTTTTTAATTTATCACTAATTTACATTCATCATCCCAGATTGACATCTAGCAATGTTTCGGGCAATACATGTGACGAAAAATATCAAGCGATGTGACAACCAAACTTTTTCATTTACCTTGAAACTATAATCCTTTCGTCAATATGATCCGATTAATTACGAGATATGGATACGTGTCAATCTCGTTTATCGATTATTTCTTTTATCCCAATGTTAAGTCAATGTAAGTCAAAAAATCATTTTAGACTTATGAGTTCACATTGGCCAAAAATTTCATTATTAACTTAAGTGGATAAAATGTAGATTATAATATCTTATTATTTAAGAGTGACAAATCCTCTATCGATCATTCACAACATTCATATGATTCTTGACATACCCAAACGATGCTGTATTAGCGACCCTTGGTAGAGCAACATCCAACACCACTAAAGTATGAATGTCCTCATGTAAGGCACTATGATGACCTCAAGTCAAATTATCAATTTCACTACTGAACGTTAGAGATTAACCACTAATTCTCAGATAGTTATCCATGTGGAATCTCCCAGAGGGTCTCCAATGTTTTGTTCTATAACAAAACATCCACGGGTTCATTCAAGTGTCACCACACTTTATCTTTGAGATCAGCTACTTACTTCACAAGTAAGAATGCCACACATGATAGTCTATCCGTAATAACGATATTCGTATCTCGTTATTACTTCAACCACATATGATTTAAGATTCAATCATATGTAATGTGTATCTCGCAATCACAACTCATTGCGATTAAAAAATCACCAAGATTTCAATCTACGGATTCTATTATTTAATTTATTAGAATATTAATTTATTTAGATAATAAATATTGCCATAAATATGCATCGATTATATATATATATTAAAGTGTTTATATCAAAAGTTGATTGAACCTATGGCATAACACTTACACATACATCTCCCCTTTCAATGGAAATAAAATGGTTACGGGAATTTATTAACAAATTAATTATAGCTTAACGATTCGTTTTTGTGGAAGATGAGAAGTTTTGTAACTTCTAAATGCTTAAAATAAATAATTTTAGAAAAATATTTGCATAGTGATTTTAATTTAGGTTATTTCTATTGAATACCATTCAAATGAACATTATGCTATAACCCAGTTACTTCTTGTATGTTTAAAATAAAAATTATTTTAATTTAAATGACTTAATATTTTGGTCTTTTAACCAACTTATGATTTTCTCTTTGAACCAACTTATGATTTAGGTTTTAAACCAACTTATGTTTGGAACTTTAAACTAACTTATGTTTTGGGCTTTCCTTTCCTTAAATGTACCAAACCAACTAATAAAATTTCGATCATTACATATTAGATCCCGTTGGCTAAACTTCAACTGCTCCACACAGAATATTGATTTAGGCTCACTTCATAGTGGGATGTTAATGGTCATGTGCTCTTATTTTGATTCTAAGAAAAGACTTTAGTGAATAGCCAAATCCTACAACCACATCCTCTTGAAAACTCTTACATATGTGAGTCTTTTAAGAATGCATGTAACCCACACCTCACGAGAATTCCCGCTTCGGTACTCGTTTAGGGTTGAACCCTTCGTGACATCACAATTATTAGTACTATCACCATAGGATTGAGAATAAATAATATAGTGTTATTACGGGTCACACAGTCCATGTTGTTTCTTCCTATTAAACCTTCTTCATGGGATCTCCAATTTACTCTAGGTGAATATATTTTGGGCTTAAATCCATGAACCTCAATTATTTACAAACACACTTTGTGGGTAAAGCTTTTTTTAAGTTCTCTCTAAAATTCCCTTTAGATCTCACAGAATTGAGAGAATTCGAATTTGTGTGAAGTAAAGCCTTAGCTGACTTATGTCTTACTAGGATATGTCTATTCATCTTATTATTTAGTGAGATTGATTAACAAAATCTATTATAGCATTAAGGTCACAATGTCTCCACATAGCTCAAATTTCTTACTCATTAACGGTATAACTAAATAATACTTCTCTAAGACACTTAACATTAGTACTTGTTGTATCCAATACTATCAACTCTGAATCTAAGTACTCCTCGAGATAACAGTTTGTTTTTTCTAACCCCAAGATATAGCTACACCACCTAACATGAACAAATGCTGTGTAGTAGATTTAATAACAACATTATTAGTTATCCGGTTCGCATCGCTATATCCTTAATAACATTTGGAAAACTTCTATAGCTGTCAGGATAATCTGATGTATTTTGGAGATACTTCTTTACTTGAATTGTTAGTATATCTATTAAGTCTCCCATTAGCAAATGCTATACCAGGTCTTGTCCTACTTCTATGTATCACGAAGATCCAAACATTTGACAATACTTAAAATTGTGAAACTGTTCACCTTAATTCTTCTTGAAGTGCACATTCGAATCATACATAATAGACATTGGCTTATTATCAAATACCTAAACTCTCCCAACATATTTTGATAGCACTAGCTGATTAAGTAAAATCTCTTTAGATATTCTCCTTAACTTCATTCCTAAAAGAAATCTGAATACGCCTCTTTCTTCTGCAAAGATCACAAAATTTTTAAGAGTATAATCATTTTCAAAAATATCGTCAAGAAATGGTTGTCATTCTATTACTACAGGTGAGCTTATGGTTAAGAACCCTGCAGCCACTATACGTTAAAATTAGCATATCCTAAAAGCATTTACTAAAAGCATTTACTAAGTAACCTTGTATGTCAAAATGATGAGGGTCATCAAATACAAATTGATTATTCACCATATCCTCTATCATCTCACTACTTAGCCTTTTTAGGTCTCTTCCTTGGGCTTTTCTCAACACAACTCATCCCTAATTGTAGCATCTTTCTCCATGTTATGATTCCTCAAGAGCTCCACATCAAAGACATTAGCTGGTTGTTCCTTACCATTGACAGAATTAACCAACTTGACAAGGTCGACAAACTCATCTGCACCTGTATCAAGCAAGGGGGCTTCCAAGTGAGAAGTTCAAGTACCAGGAACCAAGAAAGCCAATTAATATTGAATTTTCCATTGAGATGATTAAATTTTTTATTTTTCTAGAACCAATTTAACAAAAGACTTCAACTAAAAATAAAACCTGCATGAGGTAAGAACTACTATATTGTAACAACTGCCACCTTCTCACCTTTCATTTTCCAAACCTCCAACCTCTTCATTTTAAACTTTCCTAACTTCCAATATTTTCAAGAACTTATTAACAAATAATGCAATGAATGAATAAATATTAAAATGCACCCACATTGCAAATTCGATTTCATTGCTATAATATTATATCGCCCCCCATGAGCTTTCCATCTTTAGACAAAAGGTAACCCCTCAATGCATAAACCTTTTTCGTGTCTCACGTTTCCGATAACCTTCATCTGTTGTCTGAACCAATTTTTCTGGAATATTACTAGGTTCAATCTTTTCAGCACAACTGTTATTTCATTATCCATTGCTTCCTTATATGTAATTCCAATTGCTCCCCTTCCCAAAAATTCAGCAGAAGACCTCAATATATCTTCAAGGTCAAAAGCAGGATCAATGCCCTCAATAAATATCGCCCGAAATTTGAAAAGTCAAAAGCCAGATTAGGGAGTCAAGAACCTAATGTTTTGACTTTATAAAACTTTATAAAACTAGAAAATCCAATTGATTAATTGTCAAGATCATTCATGTCATATCACCAAGAAAATTAATAATGTGGAACATACCTTAATTCTTTGGAAACAATTCTTTATTATTGAATCTTGGTACCAATTCTTAAATCTTGATTATTGGCTCTTTGGTTCTTCAGTTCTTGATTTTGATTTCTTATTCCATAATCTTGATTGTTCAATTTAATTGCTCCAATCTTTCTTCTTGATTTTTTTTCCTCAATCCTTGTTCTTGATTGTGGGTTTTAGATCTTCATTTTAAACATGCTTTCTCTTGCATTTTTGTGTTGATGGAATGACAAAAAGAATGAATATGAATTGAGGATCATAACCCTATTTATAGTTTTCATATGTATTTGGTTCATCGTCAAATACAACCATAATAGATCGGGTCTTTACATATATAATACGGCCCACACTTTATTTAGATACCCCAAGCCCAACAATTTAATTATTTATTTAAACACTTTATAGATGTGTAGCATGAAATTACATGTAATGTGATCTAAATATACTTATTTCCAAATGGTCCTACTTTATTTTTTAATGAGATCAACCATAAACTTTAATTAGAGTAGAACTGAACTAATACTTTATTTTTGAAATAAACCGAATATACATGAATAAAAATATGTGTCTAAAACAGATAACATCCAAAGAAAAACTCCTACTAAGCAGGCATATCATCAAAAGATGCAACACCCATGTAAGTATTATGCTCATTAAAGATTTTGGGTGGTATCCATTTAGTAAATAGATCTATGATTATGGAGTTTGTCTTAATATGCTTTATAAAAATCTAACCACTCTGAATTCATTTCTTGACAACTAGAAACTTAATGTCTATAAGCATTGACATCATTAGGCTCCTGTTGGAATATAAGACTGCTATATCACAGCATAATTAAAGTGGTCTTTCAAATCCATCCAAAATACGCAGGCTAGTGACTATTTTTTGGAGTCATATTCCATTATCAAAATCAGAATATCAATTGATCTCCAATTGGTCTGATTTTCTTGAATGTAAACTTGTAATCCTTAGTTCTCTATAGATATCGAATAATCTAATGGCTGCTTTCCAAATTTTCATCCAAGAGTTAATTAAATATCTCCCTAACATTCCAACAATAAATGTAATATCCAAATGTGTGCAAATTTAAGCATACATTAAACTCCCAATAGCTGAATTATAGGGAATTTCTTGTATTTCATTTTCTTTAAATTTATATTTAGGGCATTATTGAGACTAGAATTGTCTCCCTTAGTTGTAGAGGTGTCACTTAATTTTCATCCTGCATCCCATACTTTTTTAAGAACTCTATCGATACAACTCTTTTGTGATAATCCAAAAATAAATCGAGAACAATCCTTGTGTATCTATGTTCTTAATACAAAAGAGGCGCTACCAAGATTTTTCATTTCAAAATTTTATAACAGAAATCTCTTGGTTTCGTGCAATAAGCATAAATTATTGTAGGCAAGCAGTATGTCATCAACATACAATACCAAAACAAGCTTACTCTCACTGAACTTGTGATATACACAATTATCAACTGAATTTATCTTAAAATCAAATGAGATAATTATTTGATGAAATTTGTGATACCATTATAGGAAACCTGTTAAAACAACGGATAGATTTCTTTAATTGGTAAACCATTTGACTTAGCTTAAGATTAAAATGTGTCACAAATATCATAATAGTACTAAAAGAGTTTTTTATAGAAATCGGAGAAATAATATCTTTAATGTCAATGCCTTCATTTTCAGTAAAATCATTTGCAATAAGATGAACCTCATATCTCTCCACATCACCCTTCGAATCCCTATTGGTTTTAAATATTCAGTTACAACCAATGGGCTTTGCACCTTCAAGCAATGAGATGAGTTCTCAAATGTCATTGTTACATATAAGATTTCTCTTTATGCATGGCATTAATCTACTCTTTAGAATTATGCATTTGCATGGCTTGATGAAAGTTGATTGTTTAGTTCGTCTTCCATCAATCCATGTCATCCTTATTTTCTTGAAGAAAGACTATAAAATCATCCATAATTGCCTCTCTCATTTTTGTAGTGGATTTTCTAATATTAATTGTTCTTGAAGCTGTTGAGTTTTTTTTCAGAACAATATCTTGATTGTGTATTGGGAATTTTGTAATATTGTTTTGATCAGAAGTTGCTTCATTAACAAAATTTAGAGCAAGAATTTGTCTCTAATCCTAATAATTGTCAATTGCAACGGAAAAAATATATACATATTCTTCCTCCAACATAAAATCTTTAACCTTATAACCTTATCTCCCCACCTCCCCAAAACTCTACATCCACAAGGAATCAAACATTTTCCATTTCGAAGATTGACCTAATAGTGTGATCTTTTAAAAAATTTGTAACCCCTTAACAATTGTTTTACTTGGAACTTTATTGATTATTGAGAATTTAAACTGCAGTCTTTAGTGATTCTACCTAGAGAGATTTTGATGTATTGTAAAAAAATTCCACGTTCATTTAGGAATTTAGCAAAAGGCCATTGACGTTGTTCTCCTGATCTATAATATCTTCCATAGTATTCACCACTACGATCAGATGTGACATATTTTATTCTTTTGCCTAGTTGATTTTCAACTCCAGCCTTATAAGCCTTAAACACATCCATTGATTGGGATTTCTCATGAATGAGATACTGGTAACCATAATGGGAATAATCATCTATGAAATTAATAAATGACTGTTGACCATTTCAAGAAATAGAAGGGAATGACCTACAGATATCCGTATGAATTAGTTGCAAGACCTCCGAAGTTCTATTGGTATATAATCTTTATATTTGTTCGTTTTCCCTTAATACAATTTACAGAAACACTTAGTCTAAAAAATTAAGGGAATCGAGAATTCCTTCTGACGCAATTTTTTCAATTCTCTTTTGAGAAATGTGACCTAAATGCTTGTGCCATAATGAAGCGGAATTCTCATTGGTTAATTTATATTTAATACCTTGTTAATTCACATGAAATGTTTCATTATATCAGACAACCAAATTATGCAAGTATAAATTATCATATACAGATAAAGAACCGACACCCACAAGATTTGAATCATTAAAAAGACTAAATTTATTATTTCTAAATGAACAAGAGTAACTAAATTTGTCCAAAACAGAAATAAAAACCAAATTTTGTCTAAAAGACGGTACCACAAAAGTCTCCTTCAAATCAAAATAAAAATTGGTATTTAATAACAATCTAAAATTTCCTATAGCCTCTACTCCAACTGATTTGCCGTTGCCCACATAGATGAATCTTTCGGTATCATTTGACTTTTGAATGTTCAAACAACCGTGCATAGATACACTTATATGAGTAGTGACACCAGAATCAATCTACCAAGTATGTCTAGGTATTGAAACTAAATTAACCTTAGAACAAACTAAAGTGAGAAATGTACATTTCTTTACACCCCAAGCGTAATATTTGGTACAATCCCTTTTCAAGTGTCCCAGGATTCCATAAAAGTAACATCCATATGATTCATTCTTTTCAGGCTTTTGCTGCTTCTTTTAAGCTAGATTAGGTGCAGCTTCCTTATTCTTTCTTTTCTTGAACTTGTCTAGTCAAGTGAATACTTTCATTCCTTTCTTACTTCAACATTCTTCTTCTTGCACACAGTATAAAATGAGCTCATTTAGATTCCACTCCTTAGTGAAACTCTTATCCATAAGAGTAGTGGATTGTTCAGTTCTTAACACAAGATCTAGATCTATGTTTCTAAGAACAATATAAACGTTCTCTTTCCAGTCCTTAAACTTTAGTTCAAGCACATGAATTAAATTGATGTTGGCAGATATTGCAAAAGTTGATGGATTAACTTAATTAACTTAAACATAATTAACACGTTCATATGAAAATCTGTATTGGACAATCAATAATGGTAAACATCATTACAAAATACCGAGCACAACATTAATATTTAATATTTGGACATAAATACCAACTTGTAAATGATATTTTTGGTGTAGTAATCAAATATTAACAATAAAGTCGATCAAACATCAAGTCAATCTTTGGATCGACTCAATATTTACATAATAGAAAATTTTACAATTGTTACATATTTATCACCACATGTATAAATAATTCAGTCAAATATTAACTTTCTTTTGGGTTGGTCAATACCCACATGAATTATATACACACAACGTTCATAATATTTAAGATAATTAATTTATGTAAGAAACGTTACTTTGATAACATGTTATTTCAACTAATCTATTTTAGAAAATTAGTAATTTGAAATAAATATTAAGTATCAAGATTTGAAAATGATTGTCCCTTAATCTTAAATTTTTATTTATTTTATTTTATTTTTTTAAAAAAGAAATTGAACAGTAAATTAACTCTGCAGAGCCCAAAATAGGGCATTGTAGCGCTGTGCAGGCTGTGGCAATGCAGCCAGGCCGAAACACATGACCCCGCACTGCAAAACTTTATTTTCATCTTAGGAAAAAATAAAAGATTGCTAAACACTCCAAATCCAAAACTTGAAGTTTGATTAATTAATCAAAAAACTAAACTAAACTAAAGTGACAATCGCCGAAACTGATATATGCCTGACTTCTAATTGCTAATTAAAGTAAAATTGCAACTCCAGCCCCTATATATTTTGTTGACTTTTTTTGAAATTTAGGATTAAAATTCACATTCCAAAATTTAGAAATCCAAAGTATGAATTTCAACTCTTAAAATTATTTCTTAAATATCAATGGTTTAACATAGAGTTTGATCTGATACCACTTGTTGTGACTCTATGAAACTTTATAAAATTAGAAAACCTAATTGATTAATTGTCAGATCATCCATGTCAAATCACCAAAAAAATTAATAATGCGAAACATACCTTAAATATTTGGAATAATTCTTTATTACTGAATCTTGATTTCGGATTTTAAATCTTGATTATTGGCTATTTGGTTCTTGATATTGATTTGGGCTTCTTGCTCAATAATCTTGATTGTCTTGCTATTCAATTTAATTGCTTCAATTATTTTTCTTCTTCTTCCTCTTCTTCTTTTTCAATCCTTATTCTTGATTGTGGGTTTTGAATCTTTCTCTTCAATATATTTTATCTTGTATTCTTGTGTTGATGAGATGATACAAAGAATGAGATGTTACATATGAATTGGAGACCATAACCATATTTACAGTTTTTGTATGTATTTTGCACATTGTCAAATACAACCCTAATGAATTTGGTCTCTACACATATAATCAGGCTCATACTTTATTTAGATGTCATAAACCTAATAATTTAATTCTTTATTAGATCACTTTAATTAGGCTTAACTCTAAAATAGTCTTATACATAATTAATTACATTTGTAAGCTCACATGACAAATTAACAAACCCAACGTCTAAAAGTCCCAACCCATCATCATGAAATCCTAATGTTTATTTCCACTCTGATTGTTCCACTTGTCAATCATAAAATTGTGTTGAGAAGAATCTGTGCAATTGTATTGTACACATCTTCTCTTTCTTTTGATTATTTGGATTTGACCATCACAAAGTGTGAAACTTTTTACTTTGTGGAGCAATTGGGATAGGTTCATGGACAATGTTCATTTACGATGTAAATTATGTGATGCTATCATGTTTATATTGGTACTAAGTACATCCACTTGGATCCAAAGGTTATGAAAAGATTCTTTTCCGTGTTTGAAATGTAAAAAGGGAATATGTATGTGCCGCAAATTTTACTTTTTATTTGATTTAACCGCCTCCATACACACTTCCATACATTCAATGTGTGTGTATACAATCACTATCCCATTATGTCTCGGTAGCGCCAGCTCTTTACCGTGAGAGCAATTGATCAAATGACAGATTCTTCACAGTGCATGGTGAAAATGGATTCGAATCTTGAAATTTAGTTAGCCTCTTGTAATGTCGTTGGGAGCAGTTGCTCATGTGTCATATTTCATAATGGAAATTAGATAAAAAAAAATTTGTCAGTTACATAGGCTTTACTATATGATGTAACATATATTATATCTAGATGTAGTGTTACTAATAAATTATTTCATAATTGTAAACGTTTTGTCAATTAAGTTATTTTTTTAATGAAAGATTCATAGTTCTATAATACTGCAATTTTTAATTTTTTTTCCTTTAGCCTAAGGAAAATACTCGTAGATGTCTTTGTCATTTTTTTATTGTGTGTGTGTGGTGCTATGGACTAGGTCTATAAGCAAAAATTGTCGAACTGTTGGCTAACCCAAAATAAACAATCCGTCTTCTACCAATTTTTCTTTTTTTTTTTT
>CAIGRP010009770.1:0-27750 GCA_903798385.1 Fraxinus cuspidata | reverse complement strand
GATAGTTCGTTCAGATTGTCCGTTAGTCTAGGATGGTATGCAGTACTAAATGTTAACTTGGTACCCATAACTTTCTGGAGGCTTATCCAAAACTTTGAAGTAAACCTCGAGTGTCGTCCGATACAATAGAAACTGGAACACCATGAAGTCGCATAATCTCTCCGACATAAATCTGTGCAAATTATTATAATCTATAGGTTGTCCGAACTGGCAGGAAATGAGCATATTTTGTTGGACGATCCACAATCACCTATATTGCAACATGACCTCTCACTGATCTAGAAAAATCAACGACAAAATCCATTGAAATCTTCTCCAATTTCCATTCGGGTATGTCCATGGGATTCAACGGTCCTGACAGCCTCTGATGTTTAGCCTTCACCTGTTGACAAACCATGCATTTGGACACAAACAAAGCTGTCTTCCCATTCATATTTCTCTGCCAAAATGTGTCAAGTAAATCTTTATACATTTTAGTTCCGCTTGGGTGTACGACGTAAGAAGCAGAATAAGCTTCAGTCATAATCTCATTCCTCAATACCTCATCATTTGCCACGTACAGTCGGCCTTTAAACATCATAGCTTTATTTTCGAATATTTTAAATCATTTCCTCTTCTCAGTTCCCCCTTTAGCTCTAATATTTTCCAAAAAGAGGTCATCTTTCTGAGCAACAACTATTCTATCCTTGAGTGTAGGTTTCTCAGTAAAACTTGCTAACATTGCAGATGTCCTTGTTGGTGAAGTTAATACTTCAATTCTCAGATTTTCAAAATCCCTGATTAAATGAGCATGTCTTGTACACAGTGCTCACAATCCTCCCATGTTCTTTCTACTCAGTGCATCAGTGACTACATTAGCCTTACCCGGATAGTACAAGATAGCACAGTCATAATTTTTCATTAATTTTAACCACCGTCATTGCCTCATATTCAAATCCTTTGGGTGAAGAAGTATTAGAGACTCTTATGATAGGTGTAGATCTCACACTTATTCCCGTATAGGTAGTGGAATCTTCTAGGCGTGTACTATCAATGCTAGTTCAAGATCTAGAGTAAGGTAATTTTATTTATATTGTTTCAATTGCCTCAAAGCATAAGCTATCACATTTCCATGTTGCATCAGAACACATCATAAACCAGGCTTAGATGCGTCACTGTAAATTACAAAGACTTTCGAACCACCGGGAATAGTAAACACTGTTGTGGATAAAAGCCTATCCTTTATCTCTTGAAAACTCCGCTCGCATTTCTCTAACCATACGAACTTATTACCCCGCTGAGTTAATTATGTCATAGGACTTGCGATCTTGGAAAATCCTTCTATAAATCATCGATAATAGCCTGCTAAACCTAGAAAACTCCTTACTTCAAATATTTGTAGGTTTCGGCCAATTGGTCACAGCCTCAACTTTAGATTAATCCACTTCAATTCCTCATGCTGTAATAGTATGGCATAGAACTGCCACTCTATCTAGCCAAAATTTAGATTTCTTGAATTTGGCATACAACTTCTTCTCATGGACCATTCCCAGAGCTATCCTTAGATGTTCTTCATGTCGCTGAGAATCTCTTGAGTATATCAGTATGTCGTTAATAAATACTATATCAAACATGTCCAAATACTATTGCAACACTCTATTCATCAAATCCATAACCACTGCAGGGGGCATTCGTAAAGCCAAAGGGCATCACCGTAAACACATAATGCCCATATCGAGTCCTGAATATCGTCTTTGGTATATCTATCGACTTAATCTTCAGTTGATGGTAGCCCAACCTTAAATCAATTTTTGAGAACGCGGATGCCCCCTTCAACTGATCAAATAGGTCATCAATCCTAGGAAAGGAATACTTATTCTTGATCATCAACTTATTTAGTTCACGGTAGTCGATGTACAACCTTATAGTACCATGTTTCTTTTTACAAAGAGTACCGGAGCTCCTCATGGAGATACACTCGGTCTAATGAATCATTTGTCTAAAAGTTCTTCTAACTGCATCTTCAACTCTTATAATTCCTTGTTCTATTCGGTATGGGGCCTTGGACACTAGAGTAGCTCCGGTACCAAATTTATCGTGAATTGCACTTGTTTAGGAGGCGGAGTACCTGGTAGACCATTTGGAAACAGGTCTCTTGAGATGAAGTGCTAGTAAGACTGACAAGATACCCCTGACATTCATGCTTCCTCAACATGCCCTCTACCTTTAAAGCTAAGATAACGTGAGGAAGTGCCTTAATCTTCAATCCATAAAATCTTAACTCCCATTCTCTTGGTTTTCAAAAAAAATTATATCTTTCTCTATTTTGGCTCGATTTTCACCTAACCAATCCATACCTAAAATAATATCAAAATATTTCATCTCTATAACATATAAGTCAGCCTCTAAAGCCAGTCCATTAAAATTTATTTGTACTCCATTTGCTATCCAATCAGAATCAATAGTTCCCCACCCGAAGGCTTACTAACCTCTAGTACACTATCAACTTCTGGAATGAAACATTAATCTTAGCTAGACATGCATTAGATATGAATGAATGAGTCACACCAGAATCAATAAGGACGTAAATACCTGCGATTACGTCCGAATTTTGTGCACCAGAACCAATAAGTAAACATGAATGCTAGAAAACACTTAAGTAAATGATAGAAAAAATATATATTTTCTATAAATGCAAACGTTGGTTATTTGTGTTACCATCAATTGCAAAGCGAAACGGTGATCAGGTAATCCGCATACTCTTAGGTTTTGATGACCCCTTTCAAGTAACAAAAATAATCTCTTCATCTCTTATTTGAACCACCAAATGGTGCTTCCATCATAAGTAACATAATAACACATTTAATGCAAATCAAAAATCAATTATTTTTTACTTCACTTACAAAAGTGCCACAAACCCCCTACCTTAAATACTTGGACTTTGAATACCCTTTTTGCGTCCAATTTGAAATAAAGTGTAGCGTACTCTTAGCCTCTCCTTCAGAAAATTTTCAAATTCAAAGTACCTTAAGTTTATGAGAAAAGGGCGAAATAATTTTATGTATAAGTGTAATAGTTGGGAGGAGAAAACGTGGCTTTATGGATTGTAAAATGTTGTTACTTATCAAATACAAAATGAAGATGGTAATTTATAGTAATCAAAATGGGAATAAAAACAAATGTAAGTGGCATATAATTATGTGTATAAATAGGATTTATGAGGTAACATACAAGTAAGTTTTGCAATTGAAATGACTGTTTTTCTTTAATAATTATCATAATGAGTTTTAAATGATTGACACGGTTATGATATTTAGTGGATAGTAAAAATTTAAATGAAATGCCTAGTGGAGAAAAAGAGTCAGATTGATGGATAAGAAGAAATCAAAATACGTGGCTGAATAGATGAGAGTTATTTGAAAGACAAAAATCATGTTTAAGTGTTATTTGGCATAAACAATAAGTGTATCTAAATTTTTAAAATTGTAAGGACTTAACATATACGAAAATTAATATAAAATATGTTATCACAAATATTTAAAAGAGATTCAACAAAAAAAAAATTAAGACAAGTGTGGCAACTTTACTATCGTGACCCAAAACTTTAACTTGAACTCTTACGAAGTGTTGTAGCGACTAAATAATATAATCTAAATTCTTTTTTATTTTTTAAAAACGAAATACAAGATTTTTTTTTCTCCGACGCTACATATGTCCACTTACGAAATATAAAATCAACAACAGTAACTTCTTCAATATCTTGATAGCCTAATAAAACATGAATTGATGAACAAGATCAACATTTGGGAAAAAAAAAGTAGACACAATCAAATACGACAACTAATGTAGCAAAATAAAACAAAGCAATAGTGGTTTCATAAATAAAAACCTCAGTATTTTTTAAATCAAGACCGAAAGTGAAAAAATTATGTAGCATATCTAGGAAACTGAAGCATTTCTCCAAGAATAAATCAACTTTTCATTTTCACAAATTGAAATCTGGCCAATGGAAGAAGTTATATGACAGAAGAATGGTGTAGACAATGGCTTAAAGTGATGAAATGAGGAGTTATCCCTTTGAATATTAGTGCATCTTTTATATTACAAGCTCAAACATAGAACAAGAATCAAGAATAAACATCAGAACCATAGCACTTCCAAGCTAACATGTTCAGTTTCTCTCAAATCCTGACTCCAGTCACAATGAAGGTGGAATTCAATGTTAGGATTGATGATGGAAGATGGTGTTGGTGATGCGAACCTACGTACCAATAGTAGCTACGAAACCCAGACAAGATTGATTCAACCCCAAGAAAGTTAAGAATAAATGTTTAAACTTGATTCAAAAATATTGAACAAAAAAACCAACACAATCGCCAATAATATGTTGATCCAGTGATTACAAGACTCAAGAATTTCACTTGGTTTGTTTGAACGCCACAAGAAATAAGTTTGATAAGTTCAGAATTAATTGGATGAATAACCAGAAGAAAGCAATAATGTTTTCAATTAATCTCTCAATAATTGTGTGTTTTACAATAAAAATAATAATCATATTTATATGGAGTCCATAAAATCCTAGTAAAAAGGGAATTAAACTCTAAAATTAACAAATGATATCACATAATAGAGTTTTAACTAAAATAGAAGATTGCACGAAATTTGAAAAATTCACGACCGAAAATATACTATGCGGCTGTATAGTGTAAATCTATGCGGTTGCATAAACCTTCTGAATTACTCTACTAGGGTTCGGTGGAGGTGGGTTCGATAAATGGGCATGCGACTATATGCCTTGAACAACTATGTTGTCGCATAGTTGTTCCTTCCAACTTCTCTGTTCATTGCTTGAATCAAGTTGTTCCATTTTGTTTCATCTCCCACGCCCAACATAACTTGTCCCTTAGTTTATCGCGATAAATCCAAAGGTGTTAGTGGATTAAAATCATAAATAATTTCAAATGAAGTATAAGAAGTAGTAAAATGTGTGGCCCTATTATATGCAAATTCTATTAATGACAAGCAATCATCCTAACTTTTCAAGTTCTTATTAACTATAGTGCGCATTAGTTGTATCATAGTTATATTAACAACCTTAGTTTGTCCATCCGTTTGTGAGTGACAAGTAATAGAAAACAATAGTTTGGTACCTAACTTATTCCACAAAATCCTCCAAAAGTGACTAAGAAATTTAACATTCCTATTCGATACAATGCTTTTAGGAATTCCAAGTAAGCGGACTACTTCCTTAAAGAATAAGTCCGCAATATTGGTGGCATCATCAATTTTATGATATGGAATAAATGAAACATCTTACTTAATCTATCTACCACCACAAATATAGAATCTCTTCATTTTCTAATTCTAGGTGAACCCAACACAAAATTCATAGACACATAAACTCAAGGTTCATTAGGAACAGGTACTGGCGTATATAAACCATGATGTAAAATCTTAGATTTAGCCTTTTTACAAGTGATGCATCTACTACAAACTCGATCAATATCAAATTTCATCTTAGGCTAATAAAAATGTTAACCTAACATCTCTAAGGTCTTCGTAATCCCAAAATGACTCATTAGACCTCCACTATGTGTTTCACATACTAATAATTTTCTTATTGAACATTTAGCAATACATAACTTATTTTCCCAAAACAAAAATCCATCATGCCTAAAGAATCTATCCATAGCATCCTTATCACATGATTCGTATATATTAAAAAATCTGGATCATTAGCATACATGTCATTAACATATTCTAATCCTAACAATTTTGCACCTAAAGTTAGAAGTACGTACCTCCTTAACAAAGCATTTGTTACCACATTTTTTTACCTTGTTTGTACCGAATAGAATAAGGAAATTTCTCGAAGAACTCTATCCATCTTCCGTGTCTCTTCTTTAGCATACCTTGACCCCTTAAATGCTTCAAGAACTCATGGTCAGTGTAAATCATGAATTCTTTTGGCCATAGGTAATGCTGTCATGTTTCCAAATCTCAAATGAGCGCATACATTTCCTTGTTATATGTAGGATAGTTGAGAGATGTTCCACTTAACTTTTCACTGAATTAGGTTATTGGTCTTTTATCCTACATCAAAACAGCTCCAATACCTATACTTGAGACATTACATTAAATCTCAAAAGTATTGTTAAAGTTAGGTATTGATAAAATCGGTGCGGTGCACAACCTATTCTGAATAGTGTTAAAAGCATGTTCTTGTTCGACGCCCCAATGAAATCCTACACTTTTCTTTATAATCTCCATGAGTGGTGTGGCAAGTGTGCTAAAGTCTTTAACAAAATGCCTATAAAAACTAGATAACCCATGAAAGCTTCTTACCTTAGTTATGCTTTTAGATGTTGGACACTCCTTGTTAGCTTTGATTTTCTCCTCATTCACTTCAATACCCTTTGCACTAACGACATAACTAAGAAAAATAATTTTTTTCATGCAAAAGCACTTTTTAAAGTTAGCATAAAATTGTTCTTGATTTAAGACCACAAGCACACATTTTAAATGTCCTATATGTTCATTTAGATCCTAACTATGTATCAAGATGTTATTAAAGTAACATATTACGAATTTACCTATGAATGCTCGTAAAACACAATTCATTTATCTCATAAACGCGCTAGTTGCATTAGTAAGTCCAAATGATATGACTAACCACTCATACAATCCATATTTTAGTTTTAAAAAGATTTTTCCATCTATATCATCCCCTCATCCTAATATGATGATAATCACTTTTAAAATCAATTTTATTAAGTATGCATGATCTATATAATTCATCTAACCTAGGAATAGGATGAAGATATTTTTCCGTAATATTGTTGATGGCCCTACAGTCAATACACAACATCCATGTTCTATCTTTTTTTGGCACAAGTAGCGTTGGCACGTTACATGGACTCGTACTTTCCCTCACATACCCTTTGTTCATCAATTCTTTCACTTGTCTTTAAAGTTCCTTCGTCTCCTCGGGACTACTCCGATAAGCTGGCCTATTTGTAATGACAGCTGCAGGTACGAAATTAATTTGATGTTTAATGCCTCGAATGAGTGGTAGCCCATTAGGTATGTCTCTTGGGAACACTTCTTCGAATTCTTACAACAAAGAGTAGTCAAACTAGGGTGGAGTATTCTAGATTCTTCAAAGTTGGGGAGTGATAGTTTATAAACCAATAAGATGATAGGTCGGTCATCAACTAATGTCTTCTTCAACTCACTCCCTTTTATAAAGAAATTCACTTTCAACTTTTCTTTCATCTCATAAAACTTTTTATATTTACTCTCTTGTGGCTCTACTCTTTTTTTCTCACAATTAGTCACATCACCATTTTATCTCTTACTCTCTTGTTGTGAATGATTAATCTCACTCAATTTTTCTCTCAATCTTTTTTTTCCTAACTTTTCAATTTGATTTGATCTTTATACACTTGTTGTGGTGTCAACGGCGTGATAGTAATAGATTTCACATCCTTAGTAGAATTGTACATATTTTTGTACCCATCATGATTCACCTTCATATCATATTGTCTGACCTTCGTAACAAGATATGTTCAGCATCCATAGGTACTACATCACACATCACTTCGTCATGATACCTCCCAATTGAGAAACTCACAAACATTCTCCTATTCACCTTAACCTCTCTATATTCATTCAACCACTACAATTTGCAAGGTTTATGATGTTTTAGCATAGCTAATCTCAATTTTTCAATAAGTGTAGTGTTAGCCACATTGGTACAACTATCCCCATCAATAATTATACTAAATACCTTATGTTGATGTGGCATCTCGTATGAAATATGTTATTCCTTTGTTGTTCCTAGTCATCCACGTTGATTTGAGCACTAAGAGCTCGTCTTGTAACCAACAGCTCTCCCAATGCATACTTCACTTTCTCACCATCACTAGCATCTTCCAATTTCGACATGTCATCATACTCACCCTCAATATCACTCACCACTTCTTCATTGTCTCGCAAAATCATCTCCCTTTTATTGAGACATTGAGAAACAATGTGTTTCATTCCCAAATACCTAAAACATTTGATATTTTGATTCCTAGTGGGTGGGAAATCCATCTTGGGTGTAACTTAGCTAGCAACTTCATCTCTTCCCTTCGGTAGCTTAGTATTACTTTTTGAAATAGCCCTATCCTCTTTATTGTTATCCCACTTTGGTTTCAAAGAAAATTTAGAACCTAAAGAACCCGATGAATATCTCCATGTTTCCTTCCTCTTCAATTGTATTTCCACCTTCATAGCTGCATGTAGCCTGTCTTCCAACTTCACATAATGTTGTAGCTCTACTACATTAGCTATCTCTTTATTCAAACCATTCAAAAACCTGGCCATGTTGGCCTCCATATCCTCATCAACATTTGCTCTAATCATAGCAATCTCCATCTCTTTGTGATAATCCTCCACACTCCTAGAATCTTGGTAAAGACTTTGCATTTTTTTATGAAACTCCATATAGAAATGATTAGGCACGAACCTCTTCCTCATTATAGGTTTCAGTTCTTCACATGTACTAATAGGCCTCTCACGATTTGTCCTCCTAAATGCTACTACTTGATCCCACCAAATCAAAATATAATTGATAAATTCAAGTACCGTAATCTTTACATTCTTTTCCTCCGAGTAGTTGTGGTAATCAAATATCAATTCTACTTTTTTTACCACTCCAAGTATGCCTCTGGATCACTCTTTTCTTTGAATAAATGAATTGTCATTTTGATATTGCCCATACTTTATCAACACCATCTTCAACAAGATCTCTACCCTCCTTTCATGCCAAATTCCTCTATTCATCATTTTTCCTAATTCGACATCCACCAATGCATCTTCATTAATGTCACTATCCGCTTCATATTCACCAAAAAAATTGCTCTATGATCCCATCTTTCCTGTTTCCTCGCTTTAGGAATTTCTCTAGATTATTCCCTACGTAAATTAGCAAGTAATATGTCTTGCGTATCCAATATGTCTCTCACATCCTCAAACAACCTTTCGAACCATCGTATCACATCATCCGACATGTTGACTTGATTATTATTCTTACTTGAAGTAAAATCATCTCTATGGGACATTTTAAATTTAATTTAATATTTGCATCGCGTGTATACGCTCGTGTATCACTCAAATTGGCTTTTTCACTCTAGTAGTCTCACCACTCTTGTCTTTTTCCACTCAATTCTTTCTTGCAAGTGTTTCAAAGAACTAATTTGATCTCAATCAAAATTCAATCCTGGTAGAGTTTCAAACAAAAATTTAAGTAAGGAAAATTGACTCTAAAATGACTCAAGAAATACGAATTAACACTTTGAATGGAACACTGAGGAAAAATATAAGAATTTATTTCTTGAAGTTGAATTAGAGACTTTTTAATTTAGAATTGTTTCTTTTTACTAAAAAAATGAAATTTTCTGCTGCTGGCAATTTCCCAAATTTTTTATTTTTTCTATGAAATTCAACTAGATAACATCAAAAGAAATTTAAGTAATTTGGATGCTAGAATAGCACACAAATAAGTCATTGGGATATCGTACTCCACATAACGTTGTAACTTCCTCGGGCACCATCCTTGTCCAATTCCAAGTCCTTACACTTAACCAAATAGGTTTCCATTTCCATATCATCATGTTTATCCAACTAAGATAACGTCAAAGTCCCAATAGGATTCCATTATTCAATCCTTATAGGACTCTAACGCTATCTATAACTCTTAATTGGATAAGGCATCAAGTAACATAGTCCTACTAGGAAGAGACCACCCATCTCTATAAATACAAGACCTCAATTTATTACTCTAGTACGCTTTTACATAATTTCAGTTCATAATGTTTTGCATAAATTTCATTCTCACTAACTTAAGCATCAGAGAAGTGTCGTGGACACACCTCGACGTCTTTATTTTAGATATTTGAGATTTTGTTCATGTTCATCTTTCTTCTTCAAGCTCAAGAATCAATAGGTGCAGATTTTTGGTAGCATCATTTGTACCATCTATGAGAAACGCCACCAATAGCCATAATTAACACACGTTTAATACATCTTATAGCAAGATCATCCACTCATAATCAATCCCCGCTAAAGATCCTCTAGTGCCATATGAGGAATCTTCAAAAATATCAATATCCGAGCAAGTAGTTGTTTGCTCCTAAACATTCGGAGAGCTCCACCAACAGGTTTGCTATGTTAACTCAATTGTTAAGCCAACGAAATCCACACCCAACGTTAGCACCCTAGGTTGGTTTTATGGCTGATGCTTGATCTCGAGTCCCTCATCTTATTCTCAATATTGTTGGTACAGGAACTTCGAGCATACCTCCTACGACCTCGACCTCGAGATCAATCACCATGGATTCTAGTGGCGAACTTGTTAGGATCATTCAGGATTGGATTACAGTTGGTCTATTATAGAACACCTAGGGGTTAGTCGGTTTCACCCCTAATACTTCGATAACTCTCAAAATCTTGTCGTAATCTTTGCTAGATAGATTAAATATCCTCGAATAAAGGAATAAGATAGAACAATTGACCAATCAACTACCTTAATATGCATATGGATGTTAAGAACTTGCAAGTTGAACTATACTCGATGATGTGCAAAGCTTTTCCATAAACCCTAACTAATGTCGTTAGAGATTTTTTTCTACCCTGGAGACCAATTCCATTGCCTCATTCTTAGACTTGGCCAATAAGTCCTATGCCTTCTTCGCATGTAAAGAATGTATCAGGAAGACAGCTGCATCTCTCATGCAACTTTCCCAGGGGAAAAATGAGTCCCTACGTGACTTCATGACAAAAGGAATGCTCAAAATACCCGATTTATATATTACACTAACCGTCTATGCCCTTACATATGCCATAAAGTGCGAAGCATTATAGCCCAAGAATAGCAAACCAAAAGGGGGTGAAGATTTTTATAACTTTTTCGAAAAATTTATCAATAATCAAGCACATAATAACTAAATAGATTAATTCAAATAATAAGCACGAATATGAAAGCAATAAGTAAATAGGGATATAGAATGCAAAAGCTATAATTATGGAAGTTCGATCCAACGTAGCGATCTGTGTCCTTCGTCACCAAGCTCTTTGACATGACTAAGGCCAATTTCACTATGCTGATTAACTTGTGGTGCAATCCCACCCTTTACGAATTTTTTGGTGACTTACAAACAAGGAGCACAAATCCTTATACAACGTTGAGCTTTACGGGACTTCAACACGACCCACAATTTTAAAGAAAATTGGTTTTACAAGATGAAACTTCTCTCTTAATAAATGATATGATCACAATTAAATACCAAGAAAGAAATAGCATAACACTTTAATAAATAGTAATAAATGAAGCTCAAGTGTTAGGTATGGACTTTGATGTATAGAATGATTTTCAAAAGTTAATTTGATCTCAAGAGTTTTTCAAAACTAAAATGATTTGATAATAATAAATTATATGAGAAATCAATACAATTTTGCTCAAAAGAATCTCATTGAATGCTCTTAAATTATATTAATGAATGGAAAGTGAGTTAGTATTTATAGCAGTTAAAAATGTGAAATTCTTTTCCGAACCGGACGATCATCCGAACATCCAAAATAGTATCAGATGACTGAGTAGTCGTTACTTCGTCAGAAATCAGAACAGTCAAAAAATCGAATGTTGGATGTGAATCAGAAGTCTGATTCAACATCCGAACGTCTGGATGGACAGAAATCTCCTGGTTTATCCATCTGATTTTCCGACACAAGGTAGAATTTTGCATGACCTTTTTAATTGATTTTTCAAGGTAAATGTTGCTAATAGGATTGAAAATTAAGTTGAAACTCTTACTTTTGAAAATTATTTTTTGTGCAAATGTTTTACGAATTAAAAATTCGTGTCTTGAACTATCAATGAGTCGTTGCTAAGGATTAAAATATTTTACCTTTACAACTGAGATCAAATATATAGTTCTAATATCTTCGATTGATTTGGCGCGAATGCACGATTTGTTGCCCGATTTTAAATTTGGCATAAGTGCTCAATTTGTCTCTGATTTTTTTATTGAGAATGCTCAATTTCTAAGCTCAATTGTCAATGCTTTATTTCAATCTTGAGCTTTCTTGATCGTCACTTTTATGTCCTTTAGTAGCAATTGTTTTGTCTCCAATTTGATCAAATTCGCAACTGTAATAATGAAGACTCAAATACAAATGTTAGAGATGAAAATATTTTATTTGTTATAATCAAAATATAAGATCGATCATAGGTCAACAATTTTTTTCCTTTTTGATTATGACAAACAAACGATGATTTGCAATAAAAAAATACTTTATCCAATATGATTCGTACATTGCCATACAATTTCGCCTATCTTTTATAGATCAAGCGTTCATATAATATTTTTTCCCTTTCTTATACAATTCAAACATGTATATATTATTGTACATATGTTTACGAAGTAAGGAATTAAGACAACCATAGGCAAAAACAATGAAATATAAAGCATTATCCAAATGAAACCGTATAAAATTGAAATCATAGTGAAATATTTATCATGAAGCAAACCAAATCATAGAGAAACATTAATCATGAAGCGAAAAAAAATATCCATTGTAAAGCAAATAAAGTAATATCCATCATAAAGAAAAATAACAACTACGGCTCCAGAGGAGGCAGATGAGGAAATTGGGCATAGAAATGGGCGCAGAAAGCCTTCTGCTGATCCTGTATAGTCGGATGTTGTACTTGAATGGCTTCCTATTGAGCTAGTACGGCGATCTGTTGAACTTGCATCTGATGGAGCATCCCGTCGAGGCCATCAATCGAGAATGTGATGGAGTCAATGCGCCCGTTCAACATGTTGCATTGATCCTCGATTAACGTGAAGCCACTGCTCGAAGATTGAGGGATGTTGTAGCCTAGAAAGTCATGAGGAGAATATGAGCATCCGACATGTCATCATCATCTTCCTTAAATGGTAGAGTCGAAGGACCCTGAGATGAGGTCGAACCCTTTAGTATGTACCACCCACTAACCATGTTCTTTAATAATTTTCATGCGTTTAAGGGTTTGAATGTTTATAGTGACGGTGGGAGGAAGTTGGACAAAAATCTCATCATCCAACGAAACGTTAAAGAGTTTAAAATTTTTCATGAAAAGCATGCCATATGGTGAAGTTTTAACGTGTCGTAAGGAATGGACAAACTTCATAAGTCATAATACAATGGTGGGGAAATCAAATTTTACCGACAAGAAAGAGTCGAAACAAAAGAGATCAAACGAACTCACTTCATCTCGATGACCCTTTCGTGGTAGGATAATATTTGCAATGATGTTTTGTAAAACCTTGCATGGAAGAGTCAATTGATTTAAGCTAACTTTCGTGATATGTTCAAAAAATTTCTCGTTTACACGATGACAAGCCTCGGTACGGTCATAGCCGTCTAACATGGGATGTACCTTGTGAAGAAAAATTTTTGTTTCACACACCTCAAGTTCTAAAATGTTACAAATGAGAGCTTTGGTTACGAAAATGCGTTCATTTTTAATCAAACATGAAATGTCACCGGAATGGGAAGTAATATACATGTTTTTGTAAAATACTTTCATGAGTCGTGGGTATGCATGCTCTTCTAAAGTTGGAATAGGATTCCAAACCCATATTTTTAAAAAGTTCTTCTATATAAATCTGCAAAATCAACATTTTTACCTATTAAAATGGGAGATTTTTGGGTTGGCCGGCACTTCGGGTTCCATATCGAACTCTTCATCAGATGAAGGATGAGGAGATCGCCTCACCGTGCTCTTGAGCCTTTTTCCCGTTCGTTTTGAACCCAACATTGTTGAAAATCGAGAATGAAGGTGGAGAGGAGAATATGAGAGGTTAGGGTTTCAATTTGGTGAAATTGGAATGTAGTGGATGAAAATGAGAATTTCTTGAAGAATTGAGATGTTGAAGTAATAGGTTTTTGATTTTGATGGATAATTGATGATTTGAGATGGAGGATTGAATGGTGGAGAAGAAAATTAAGGAGAGAAAAGTGGAATAAAATGGAAGAGAAAATGGCCTATTTGTGATTCTTAAAACTGACCCATCGTTGAACCGGACGTCCGTTCAGTCATCCGAACGGTCCGGTTCAACCCAGATGTCCAATTTCTCGTCCGGATCCTCCTTTATTTTTAGTAATAATAAAACATAATAAATCATGTAAATATGGTACACATGAAATAATGAGATGAAAACATGTAAGCGCATGTAGTTATAAACTTAATTATTCACGTCAAATTCATCAATAATGCCTAAACCTCTTATAATATGTGAGAATCGATCAACAGCTAGAGGTTTTGTGAAGATATCGGCCAATTGATTTTCCATGTTTACAAATCTATCACAATATCACTCTTTTGAGCATGATCTCTTAGAAATTGGTGTCTAATTTCAATGTGTTTCGTCCTAGAGTACAAAATAGGATTTTTAGACAAATATATGACACTAGTGTTATCATACATAATAAGAATATGATCAAAGGATAAGTGATAATCACCAAGAGTTTGTTTTATCCATATAATTTGTGCACAATAACTAGCGGCCAAGTTATATTCGGTTTCGGCGGTTGAGAATGCAATGGAATTTTGTTTCTTGCTAAATCATGATACAAGTGCAAAACTTGAAAAATGACACGTTCTGCTAGTACTTTTACGATCGATTGTGCACCCGACCCAATCGGTATCCAAACAGCTAAGTGATCAATGTGAGTGCCCTTGGGATACCATAGCCCTAAAGTTCTAGCGCCACTAAGATATCTAAAGATTCGTTTCACGGCCTTAAGATGAGACTCTTTAAAATTCGATTGAAATCTAGCTCATAGATATACACTAAACATAACATTAGGTCTACTTGTGCCTAAGTAAAGAAGGGATCCGATCATACCTCGATATTTTGTTATATCAACTGACGTACCTTGATCATCCTTGTCCAATTTTATGGATATGCTCATAGTGGTGTTCATTGACTTCAAATCATCTATGTCGAACCTCTTGAGCATGTCTAATATGTACTTACTTTGATTGATGAAAATTCTATCACAAGTTTGCTTAATTTGGAAATCGGAGAACAATTTAAGTTCTTCCATCATACTTATTTCAAATTTCATGCTCGTGCACTTAGGAAACTTCACAAAGATAAATATTAGTAACATCAAATATAATATCATCAAAATAAATTTGAATAATGATCATATCTTTCTTTTGAGTTTTTTTTTTTGTTTAAAAAGTGTGGTATCCACTTTTCCAATTGAAAAATCATTTGAAATTAGAAATTTGTTCAATCGTTCGTACAAGCCCTAGGAGCTTGTTTAGACCGTAGAGAGCTTTTTGAAGTTTGAAAACATAGTTTGGATGTTTGTGATTTTTAAAACCGCGTGGTTGTTAAACAAACACTTCTTCTTGAATAAAACCGTTAAGAAAAGCACTTTTGACATCCATTTGATAAAGAGTGAATTTCTTATGACAAGCAAATGCAAGAAGCATACGAATGAATTCTAATCTAGACACCGGTGCAAATGTTTCTTCAAAATCGATGACTTCTTCTTGATTGTAAAATTGGATCACTAATTTAGTCTTGTTATGCAAAATTATTCCATTTTCATCACATTGATCTAAAGACCCATTTAGTACCGATGATGGTTTGATCATTTGGTATAGTGACTAAATCTCAAACATGGTTTCGTTCAAATTGATTAAGTTTTTCTTGAATAGCTAGAATCTAAAATTTATCAAACTCAGCCTCTTTGAAGTTCTTTAATTCAATTTGTGAAATGAATGCACAACTATTTAAATGTTTTTTAGTAGAGGCTTTAATAGTAATACCTTTTGATGGATCACCAATGATTAGTTCTTTAGGATGAGAAGGAACAAACCTCCATTCTTTTAATAGAGGTAAATCATTTTAGACTTCGGTTGGCTCTTCTTTGCTTTGTCGAAAATTTTCTCCTTCTTGATTCATCTCATGGATCTTTCTTGTGTTGGTCTTAAATAGTCATTTGTCTGAATGGAGTTTCCAACCATATATCAATGTCAATACCTTTCTCATGATCAAGAGAGTTACTTTCATCAAAAGTTACATGCATGGATTCTTCAATTAATAGAGTTCTTTTGTTGAAAACTCTATAAGTTTTGCTAGTCGATGAATACCTTGAGAAATTCCAACGTCGGATTTTGAATCAAATTTCCCAAGTTTTCTTTTATATTAACGATAAAGCATTTGCACTCAAAGACTTTGAACTAACTTATATTGGGAATTCTATTTTTCCAAAGTTCATATGAAGTTTTGGTTTCCTTTCGACTAATTAAAACTTTATTAACAATATAGCAAGAGGTGTTAACGGTTTCGGCCCAAAAATATTTTGACATGCTATTTTCATTTAACATGGTCTTAGTCATTTCTTGCAATGTACAATTCTTTATTTTTACTACACCATTTTTTGAGGAGTTCTAGGAGCCGAGAAATTATGTTCATATCTATTTTCATTACAAAACTCATCAAATGCGGGATTATTAAATTCTCCACCATGATAACTTCTAATGCTTGTAATGGAGTATCATTTTTCATTTTGAAGTTTCTCTTTTTGTTTGGACACTCGGTTCTCTTGTGACCGGGGTTGTCACAATCATAACAAACAATTTTCTTACTTCTTACTTCTTTATTCTCTCTTTTCTTCTTTCTTTTGAAACTTTCGATTATTTCGAAAGCCTATCCATATTTTGAGAAGAAGCACAAGATAATTAAACTCTTTACCACTCATATGTTCACTTGTAGTTCCTTCTTCAATTGTCGATTTGAGAACAATTTGACGCATATGAGGCTCTTTTGATTCTTCCTTGCTTTTCATCGGCTTCTCCTTGGTTTCGGTGTTGTTTAGCTCGTATGTCATCAGAGTTCCATAGAGTTCCTCCAAAGGATAAAAGTTGATATATTTAGAGCTATCAACATCCTTAATGAGTTTCAATCCTTAATGAGCTTCAATCTTTGGTGTTCTCTATAAACATCCTTAATGAGATTCTATCAAAATTTACGATCAAAGCCCTTGATGCCATTAACAATATCGGTGAAGCGAGTAATCATGTCAACAACATGTTTGTCTTGTTTCATGAAGAAATTTTCANAGTAATTTTTTTATCGAAGCATTTGAGGCCATTAACAATATCGGTGAAACAAGTAATCATATCAATAACAGGTTCATTTGTTTTATAAAAAAAAGTTCAAATTCCTTAACCAACAGATTTATCTTGGTTCCTTTTACTTGCTAGTGCCCAAGTGAATAACTTCTAAGGCATCTCAAATATCAAAAGTGGATTCACATTTGCTGATATGACTAAATTCATTTTTATTTAAAACACAATAAAATATATCTTTGGCTCTAGCATTCAAGGATAATTTTCTTTTATCATCTTCATCATATTCCTCTCTAGGTTTAGGAATGGATTGATCGGATTTTCCTTCAATTTAATAATCTTGGTGGGTACATAAGGATCATATTCAATAATTTCCCAAATATTATAATATATTGATTAGATGTAAATCATTTTTCTAACTTTCAATAATTATAATGTGTGCCATCAAAGAATGAATGTCAATTTGTAGAATGCCCTTCGAGATTTTGAAGGTTGTTGTGGTTAGCCATTGCTCGAGATTGTAAAATCTTAATTTTAAAATGAGCACCTTGTTTTGATACCAATTGATAGCCCAAGAATAGCTAACCAAGAGGGGGGTGAATTGGTTTTTAAAACTTTTTCGAAAAATTAATCTAAAATCAAGCATGTAATAACTAAATAAATTAATTCAAATAAAAAGTACAAATATGAAAGCAATAAGTAAAGATGAATAGAGAATGCAAATGATATAATTATGGAGGTTTGATCCAATGCAATGATCTACGTTCTCCATTACCAAGCTCTACGACACGAGCAAGGAAAATTTCACTATTGCAATCTAACCATTTACAAAGCTTCCGGTGAATTACAAACAATGAGCACTGATCCTTATACAATGTTGAGCTTTACGGGACCTACAAGTTTACAGAAAATTGATTTTACAAATTGAAACTTTACTCTTAATAAATGATATTATCACAATTAAGTACCAAAAGAGAAATAGGCTAACACTTTAATAAATAGCAATGAATGAAGCTCAAATATTAGGTATGAAAAATTTTGATGTGTAGAATGATTTTAAAAGTTAATTTGATCAAAAGTTTTTCAAAACTAAAATGATTTGATAAAAATAGATGATATGAGAAATCAATACAAATTTGTTCAAAAGAATCTCACTTGAATGCTTTTAAGTTATATTAATGAATGGCAAGTGAGTTGGTATTTATAGCAATTGAAAACGTGAAATTCTCTGTCGAATTGGATGTCTGTAACAGTATCAAACGACTGAATAGCCGTTACTTAGTCAAAAATTAGAACGGTTGAAAACTCGACAGCTGGAGGGGAACCGGAAGACCGGTTCAACATCCAGACGTCTAGATGGACAAAAATGTCCTGGTTTGTCCATTTGATTTTCTGACACAAGGTAGGATTTTGCATGACCTTTTTACTTGATTTTTCAAGGTAAGTGATGCTAATAGGATTGAAAATTAAGTTGAAATTCTTACCTTTGATAAAAAATAATTTTTGTGCAAACGTTTTACGAAGTAAATTTTATCGTGCATAAAAATTCGTCACTTGAGCTGAGTCATTGCTAAGGATTAAAGTATTTTATATTTACAACTGAGATCAAACATATAGTTCTAATATCTTCGATCGATTTGGCGTGAGCGGACGATTTGTTGCTCGTTTTTTAATTGGGCTCAAGTGCTCGATTTGTCTTTGATTGTTTTGGCGCAAGTGATCAATTGAGAATACTCAATTTCCAAGCTCGATTGTGAATGCTTGAGATTTCTTGATCGTCGTCACCTTCACGTCCTTTGGTAGAAATTGTTTTGTCTCCAATTTGATTAAGTTCTCAACATGTAACAATGAAGACTTGAATACAAATGTTAGAGATAAAAATACTTTCTTTGTTATAATCAAAGCATAAGATTGATCATTGGTCAACAAAGCATTCAAAATGTTCTTGTCAAAGACCCCTCCATAATCAGGGACAGAGCTACTCACCCGAGGTGAAAATGCATCAACACGTAGGAAATCATGTACCTGGAAAAAAGTTAGCCCAACTAGAAGACGAGAGACAACACGAGTCAAATCCACGTAAAGATATTACTCTGGATAAACAGAGACATGAGGTACCACTGACATCATTCGCCCGTTTAAACACTTCTAGGTACAACATTCTAATAAAGATCAAAGAACTCAAGGAACTTAAATGGCCCTCGAGGATGCGGACCCTTCCTGATACCAAAAAAAAAAAAAAAAGCAAGTATTGTGACTTTTGGGCATACCACGGAGAATTGCAATGCCTTGCTATAAGAGTGATGTTTTAATCAAAATAGGATTTCTAGGGACTTATATTGGTTATGACAAACTGCCAAGGAATTATCATAATAAGGAAAAGCTCTTGAGGCCAGGGGCGGTGGTCAACCTATAGTAGAAACCATTAACATCATCGTCGATGGAGACTCGAACAATGGAAGTATGTAATATACTCGAAAATACACCTTAATCTCAAGGATAACTCATGACAAACTTGAAGACATTATATTTGGATCAAAGGACTTGGAAGTTATATCATCTCCTCATGATGATGCCCTAGTCAAATCAATGATTGTTGCTAACTTTAAAGTAAAGAGAATTTTGATTGACAACGGGAGTACGGGCAATGTACTATCTTATGAAGCCTTCACTAAGATGGGAATTTCGGCTGATCAAGTAAAAATAATTAAAACTGCTGTTCAAGGATTTAGAGGTGGAGTCATCATCCCTCAAGGATTCGTCGAGCTTGTTCTTACCCTGAGTTCATATCAAATGCAGGTGACAGAAATCACAGTATTCCAAGTAATTCATGCTTCAATGGCTTACAACGATATCCTTGGGAGCCACTATTTAACAAAATTAAGATTATTATATCCATCTTCTATCTTGCCATGAAGTTCCCTACAGATAATGGTGTTGGGATTGTGCATGGAAACTAGACAGTGGCAAGACAATGCTATGTTACTAGCGTCCAAGGAATAAGTACTATTATCTTGCAATTTTTAACATTCGATCCTGAGCTCGAGCAACGAGGAAGACTTGCCCCAATTCGAGCTCAAGCTCGAGCTTGAGTTTGGCAAAAAAAGTGACAATTGTTCGGGATCTTGATGTTACTCGCGTGGATGAACTCATTAGCTGCCTCTCATGTATTTGCATAGAAGATTGAGGATATGTCGAGAAAGACCTCAATATTGCGGTCCATAAACTCAATATAGCTTAGGGACCAAGCCAGTTAAACAACTGAAGAGGCAGTTTGCACCACAACATCAGGAACTCATATGTGAAGGGATTGTAAACTCATCTGTGCAAAATTTATTCGTGAAGTCCAACATCCAAATTGGCTCGCCAACGTCGTTCTCGTTAAAAAGGCCAATGGTAAATGGTGAGTTTCATTGACTTGAAAGACCTTAACAAAGCATACCCTAAGGACATTTATCCCTTACCTTGGATTAACAATCTCGTGGACGACACATAGGCTATAAATTATACAGCTTCTTTGATGCATTTTTTGGTTACCAAAATGAGGGATTGGGATACAAGTGGAGAATTAAAAGGTCATAATCTAGATCAATAGCCTTGGGAACCCCGTTGGCATAATCCTTAAAAACCTTCTCATCTTATTCATCCTTGACCCCTTCATCATCAAAAGCTTCCTCAGAGTCAGACAGCACGAAGCTCTCTACGATCTCCAAGATTGTCTTCAATTCTTCATTACTAACATCGGGTATCTTGACACGAAGAAATGCTCGAGTCTCTTTAGAGCATGGAGGTACAAGCTTATGCGTACTTAACTTTTAGCTTGTCAAATTCGTTTGAGTTTTTAAACTCTTCAATAGCTTTGCCGCTGGCCTTTTCGACCTTGGCTTCAATAAACTCAATCTTGAGCTTCATTTCCTCGAGCTCATCCCAGGATTTCTTCATCACACGTTGGGCTTTATCACGCTCCTTCTTCACAAAGGCAACCTCAGCTTCGAGATTAGTTATTTTATTGTCCCCGATCTCTACAAATTCATAGTGCCCCACCATTTTATTGGATTCATTCATCACTTTCAAAGAAAGACCCTGAGCTTTGCTCATCGTCTGGAAAAAGATAAAATAAAATTCTGAACTACACGTAGAGCTAAAAAATGGCGAAACGTAAATTAAACAAAGAGCTTGAGCTTACCTTCTACATCAAGGTATCTAATGCTTTTATACCCTCATCAAACTCGATAACCCCTATACTTGGCGACTATGCTCGGGGCAAAGTGACATCATTCAGAATCCTCGATGATTGAGGCAACAATAGGAATGACCTCGTATTCGAGGTCAACAACTATGGAAGTAACCCGAAGAGGAAGAATCCGGGGAAATGATGAGTGATGCTGGGGATTCTGGGAGTTCGGGCCAGATGGTCTAAAATTCGATGTTTCACTAGGCCAACTTAATAATGGACCAGAGGTAGTGACCCTAGGCTTCTTCTTTCATTTATTTTGCCCGGAAGCTCTCACCTTAGGAGCATTAGGCCTAGAGTTAACAACTCGACGAAGAGCAAAAGGATCAAACGATATTTCTGCAAAAAATAATACAAGGCATTAGGGCGAGAAATAGATCGAGACATGTAGATAATATCGACCATAAAAATAAAAAGAGATCCTAGCCTAGACTCCTTTCACGTCTGCGAGGTCTAGGATATCATCCTCGAGGATGTCGTCAAGGTCATGCACCAAGGGCTCGAGTTCCTCGAGCATCTTCATATCCTTTTCTAAAAACTCAAAGCTTGCCTGACCCTCACAAAATTTAGCTATGTCCGAGATCCCTCACCTAGGACTAAAGAGAGGTCAGGCTCTCGAGGAACGACATAAAACTACTTATCTTTCCACCCTTTTAACGAGCTGAACATCTTGGGGTCTTGAACCCTTCCTAGGTTGAGAGGTAAGCAAAATAGGTGAACTGTGGGAGTTGTTTAAGCTTGAAGACCATCCTACAAATATCGAGGTAAGGACTAATACCTAAATATCTACAAGCTATAAAAATGTAAACGAGCATCCTCACATATTAGTTACTAATTGCCCTGGGCACATATTATGCTCGACCAATAAACATACAAAGAATGGGTACAAGAGCTACCTAAATCCCTCCTTTAATAAATCCTTGAACATGACAAACTTCTCTTCTTGAGCTCTAACCATCCTATCCTTAGGCCCAAGTGTTCGGCAATAGCAATTGGGCATTACCCCGAACTCCCAAGTTGTTGATAATGCTAAGTACTCCTTAAACTTACAAGAGTGGTCGAGACAGGCCAATGGGGGTGGTCCATCCTATGCTCGAGGCCGAGCTTCTAAAAGGAATGGCCATGAGAATAATCAAAGTTCCTAAGTCCTTGGGTGTAGTACCCGATCCAGAGGATTCGTTTTTACTATCACTACTCAACATCGTTTTCTAAATTAAAATTTCTAAGGAAATAATTTTAGGATTCTTGAGCACTTACTTTAACCGAATGTACTAAAACCTACAAATTATCCCGATCTCGAGGAGGCAGAGAAATTTTACTAAGAGTAAAAAGTGAAAAGTGAAGAAAGTAAAGGGTGAAATGGGGTATTTTATATGCTACTAAGGAAGGCCAGCTATTTTTCAATATGGGCCCTTCGTCAAAGTCCGTCCGTCTTCAATCCAGCCAAGGATGATCTGGGCCATTGATCAGGCTTTCACGGGTCAGACATCCAACAGATGATATCGTTGACTCATCACCACTCTTCGCTTGTATCAAGCTCAAAGTATAGGACGCTCGCATAAGCAAGAGCACTCGGTCCCGAACAACACTTTTTTCAAACCTGAGCACTCATCACTTTAAGCATTGATCTAGACCTATTTGTGAACCTCATCCTAGAAACTCACACAATCATACCCGAAGTAAACCTGAGCCTCAGACACGGATGCATTGGGACCAATGATATGTCTAATTTTTGACATACATTACATTTATTTTCTTGAACACGTGAATGCTTTACCGTGTTTACCACCCATCAATTGTTCTTTAAGCCACTGACCTCGAGCTAGTAGGACTCTATTTCCACATCATCAAGTTTATCCAACTAAGATAATGTCAAAGTCCCAATAGGATTCCATTATCCAATCCTTATGGGACTCTAACACTATCTTTAACTCGTAATTGGATAAGGCATCAACTAACTTAGTCTTACTAGGAGGAGAACTCGCACCTCAATTCATTATTCATATACGCTTTTACATAATTTTAGTTCATAGCCTTTTGCATAAATTTTCTTATCGCTAACTTAAGCATCGAAAGGCGACGATAACACACGTCGACGTCTTTGGCTTAGGTATGGAGATTTTGTTCATGTACATCTTCCATGTGAAGCTTGAAAATCAACAATTGCAGATTTTTTTTAGCAATAAGTAATATATGGTAACACGACATTTTTATCATTCGAAATAGTGACTTTTTAATAAAAAGTAACATAAACCTAATATATTGTAGCACGTCACTTGTGCAAAACAATTTAAAATATTAATTTTAGATGAAAATGATGAAATATTAATTTTTATGAAAATTAGGATTTTTTAAAAAAATTGTAAAAGAGGACGTTTAAAAAAAAAAAGAAAAAAAATTACAGGTGTGGCGTGCTCCCTTGAAAATAGGCAGCCCAATCTAAATTGTTGCCGACTCTAGCAACCCGTTTGGCCCCCTTTCTTTTAATTTTTTTATGTTTGAAACAGTGTTTTTTGGTAAATGTGTGGTAGAAAAAAGAAGAAATTTTTTTCGATTTATGTATAATATTATTTTATGGAAGATTGTGTAGTTGAAAATAAGATGGAGAAGAAAAAATAGAATGAGAAAGGGGGCTAAATTTTGACTGTGTAAAGTTTAAGGACCATTCATATTGAGAAATAGCATTATTAATAATTTTCAAGGGGATACATGATTAAATAGTAAGAAACTACTGCAGAATATTTGATTGAAAGTAAATGTATAGAAAAAAAAGTGCAAAAGGCATAACCCGTACGGAGCTAGCTGCTCTAGTCGGCTGTTATTTCTGACCGCAACTGCACGAACAATACTATTCCAGCGAACAATACTATTCCAGCGCATTTATCATTTTCTGATCATACTTTATGCTAAGAATCGATTTCCGGTTAAATTAATTTTATTCACTGTACAAAACAATCTTTTACTTTTAATTTAATTATTCTACTAAATATATTTGCAGTCCTAAATTCATGTTTTTAGGGGTTTTTTTGTTGGTCGAGGGGAGTTATTCCGAATCAAAATTTGAAAAACATGGGGGATCCATCATCACCGGGTCGGAGCTCTACAACGATGACGGACCTGAACATGGACACTCTGGTGCAGTGCGCCAGTTACCTGATCCTCCGGGACCTCTCAAACATGGCGATGTCGTGTAAATATCTTCAAAGGGCTGCCTATTCTGATTCCATCTGGCAATCCATTTTCAGGTTTTTTTTTTTAAAATTTCTTTACCTTTTGTTAGGCAATTTTTGTTTTTCCTAATAATTTATTCTGATATTTGTACTAATTTGTGTTTCGCTGTGATTTTGTAGTGGAATTTAATAATTTGCTATGCTTAATTGAATTTTTTTTCCAATATCTAAGTCCATGTTTAGTTAGGCTTTAATTTTTTTTTTTTACTCTTAAATAGATTTTTTGGAAAGTGAAATCATCTTTACTTTATTGTCGAAGTAGTGAAGTTATTTTCAACTTTCACCAATTACAAAGATTTTTTCAAAAAAAACTTTATGACTTGTAAGTAAATTTATGGGTATAAGTAAAAAATTTAGGCTTTGCCAAGCTTAAGAGTTCACTCATAAGTAAAGAAGTAACTTGTAAAATAAATCATTTCTTCATTGGTTATATTTAGAAGTAAGTTACTTTTAAATTTTAGATTATCATAAGAGTAACTTTTGAAATATTTTACTTTTGGAAACAAGAAGTTACTTAAAAAGTAAGTTTTACTTTTATTAAGCTGAGCCAAACATGCTATTATTTTGTTTTTATAGCTATGAAATCTAAAATTTGCATACTGTGTGTGCCATTCTCGGGAGTTTAGAATAACATTTTGCCTTTTAATATTATTTGGGTATTGGATATTGGTCAGCACTATTCCGAGGTGAACTTGTTTATCTTATTTGTTTTTTGAACTAGCAATGACCCCTATTTTGAAGAATGCAACTTGTTTGCATTCTCCAACAATGGATCTTATGGCTACATGCATGTTATAATGCTGGAATTCATAGAGTTCCATGACAATTTGATATTTGTTTTCTTGTTTGCTTCTTGGGGGAAGATAATTTGTGTTGATTGCTTTTTTCTTTTTTCATTTCTTCTTATATACCTTCAATACTCACGTATTATTATGCATGTGGAAACTTGCAGACATCGTTGGCCACAGCCTATACCTTTATGCTCTTCTCAAGTGTCAAATGTCAGGGACGCATACCTGACCAGGCATGCTACCGTACAACAGTTTAAGTACTTAGATCCCCGATCTTCCGACTTCTCTACATTTGGAAAACCTTCTGAACATATTTTGTTGGATAAAAACAATGTCATCTTTTCACAGGTATTAGGTTCCTATTTTGTCATATTCCTTTTCTCACGTAGATGTATCTCATGCAATCATTTGCTTCTGAAGAGTACCCCACGACCCCCAGTTATGAGTGAAACTAAAATGACTAAGTGTGTGTTTGTTTTTTTTTTTTTAAATGAGTTTTGTAATGGTGATTTTTATTTATTTATTTTTTTGGTGGAGAATTTGTGGTTAAAAAGTTGGAAAAATGTTAAAGGTTTACGTGTAAAATTATTTTATTGGAAGAATGTGTGGTTGAAAATGATTTTGGGAAAAAATGAATTTGTAGATAATGGGGTCAAATAGGGGCTAAATTTCTGCTTACTAACAGATGCATGTAGGTATAACTTAAAAAAGGACATAGTGAAGTTGCTTAGCCAGTTAGTTTAAATTGAATTAACACTCAGACAAAACCAAAAAATAAAAAAATAAATAGATGGGGAATAAGGAGTTCTCATCTTATATTTCTGCGACCAATATGGTATTCTATTCTTGCTATTGTTTGCAAGTCAAATATGAGCTACTACTTTGTGTGGAATCTCGGGGTAGCAGGACAGGAAAGAAAATGATGGATACAATGACATAAGCAGAAACGGCAGGGAAATGAACAGATGTTGATAATCCGGTTAACATGTTGGCTGATAAAACTGAGAAGAGAACGAGAGGAAATAATTTTTCTTTTATATCATTTACTTAATTATAGAGCATGGCATGAACAGTAGGAGTTAATATCATTAAAATTCAACTCATTATCTCCCTTCCAATTCCATCCCTTATTAGTTCAAACTTGAACGATGAAGCCTGCTTTTTCCCTTTTCTCTTTTTTTCCTCCGATATTGTTCCCAACATGGCGTTGGACTGGCAGTCAATGGTCATTTGTTTTGAAAATATACGCAATCAAGTATTCCCAGTTTCATTTTATCAAAATTTACTTCCTTCCATTTGATCATTTCTGCAGGGTTCATTGATACGCATATTGGACACTGATAGCTTTTTTAGTGGAAGCAATTCTCTTGTGACACATGATAACCACAATGCTAGGATTACTTGTATGAGGTTTGTATATTCTCTAGGTCTCTTTTTATACATCATCTGGGGTGCTGTATGCTGCTGGTGATTTGGTTTACGCCATTCAAAGTTTGCTATAAATATGACCGGGTTATTTTGAATGACACAATTTTTGTTATTTAGCTATAGGTTCAAAATTCATTTAATGTTAAAATGGAATTAAAACTATATATATATATATATATATTTTATTTTTTTTTCCCAACTAACGTCTTTTACTGAAAATAATATATCAAGAAGAAGGAGATGAATAGAAGCAAAAGAAGCTATTTTGTTTTCAAGAGAAGATGAACATGACACAACAGAGAATTACGTTCAAATGGTTACTTTTCAAACTCACTCAAAAAAATTGATGAACAAACTGTGGACATCATTATCATTATTGAAGACTTTTGCTTTCACCAAAGTAAAAGCAATTACATTATCATGTCAATCTTTTCATAGTAAAGAAATTTGTGGTTGTAAAATTATAACTGTTCTTACTAAAGAAGAAGAACTTGTTCAAGATATTATTGAACAAATTCAAGATCCGCAGTCGAAAAAGAAATTTTCTCAACTTCTTCCTTCTAGTTCAAAANTTTTGAAGGAGGAGGAATAATTTTTTCAAAACCATATTGTTCACAAAAAAATCCAAGTTCTTTCTTTGAACCAAATTGTTCAGATTTGAGCTTGGCTTTGAGTTTAAGATCATTACAAAGAGAGAGTCCTTCTTTATTAATGAAGCTAATAATCTCACCAAAAGTAAGATTATGAAAAGGAATAGTGTCATTATTTTGAGATCGAATTGAATTCCGAACTTTTTCCGCAAAGAGTTTTGGAAGTCCAGAAATAAATCTTTCTTTCCAAAATTCATTATTGCAATCATTTCGGCTCATAACTCTAGACAAAAAAATATCTTTATACCATCTAAAG